>VMDR010034744.1:0-10975 GCA_007922815.1 Macrotus californicus | reverse complement strand
AAGACCCACAGATAACACCCTACATCTTTGCTGTACAACACAGTAGCCACGTGTGTCTACTAAGCACGTAAAATGTGGCTGGTCTGAAATGAGATGTAATGAAAGTACAAAATGGCTACCATATTTCTAAGACTTAGTGTGAAAACTCTAAAATACATCATTAATGTTTTTGTATTGATTACATATTGTTTTATGTGTATTGGGTTAAATAAAATAGGTTTATGAAAGTTAATTTACTTGCTTATTTTTAGTTTACTGTGATTACTAGGAAATGTCAAAGTATGAACTGAGGTTTGTCCAGAAATTATATAGCCATGTAGTATGAAAAATAGAGAAATTTATTGAAGAAAATACAAGACACATTGTTCATAGGCCAATGATGCCTCAGTTCCCTTCAATGTAGGCACCTTGGGACCTCACACAGTTCTCCCAGCATCTCTTCTACTGTTCAAGACATTCTGCAAAATTCTTTGTTGGAATTGTTATCAGCTGCCCCATCACATTTCCCTGAATCTCATCAATGGTCTGAAATCTCTTCCCTTTCAAAGGTGATTTTAGTTTTGGGAAAAGCCAAAAGTTGCAGGGTGCCAAATCTGGGCTGTAAGGGGGCTGAGTCACCTGAGAGATTTGATGTTTCACCGAAAATTTCTACATAAGAAGACATGATGCATGAGAGGGAGCATTGTTGTGATGAAGCTGCCAATCACCAGTTGCCCATAGCTGCGGACTTCTGAATCATCCAAATGATTTCTGTGGAGGAATGTTCAAGCTTAACCCAAAATCTGATGCAGAGTCTTTGCCCTACTCACTCAGTCATGTTGAATGCAATGGCAACACAACACACATGCTCAGTCAACGGCGTCGACCAACCCCACTGACTAGTATACTGAAGTTGTCATTGTTTGTGCATGTGTATTCTATTCCACTCTCCTTGGCTGCCCAGTTACACTGATGTCCTGTAAACTGTTCTCGTTATATTAACAATGGTTGGACTTTTTCCGGACAAACCTCCATGCTTCTCCTTTGTTGCTTGCAATAACTTTCTATCAAAGACTTCTGGTTTGGACATGCAGTTTAAGAACTCCATGAAGCACTGTAAGCAGGTGATGGAGCTAGAGCCAGATCATCTCTGTTGTGGATTTGGTGGGGGTGGGGGCAAGCTTACAGCTTTGTGGAAGGGTGCAAAGAAATGTTTTCACAGTTATCATCCAGACCTAATTAGCTGAGACACACTTTCACCAGTTTCAGAGCCCATAGTTAGTTAGCTACATAAAGGAAAATGGAAAGGGATATGTGGAACTTTGCCCCTTTCCCGTTGCATAGGGCATAGCCATAAAAGTGTAAGGCAAAGTAAGCAACTTTCTACTTTCCTCTTCAGAGAGAATTTATTGTGCCTGAATACTATTATATTCATTTATTACTGTTGACTTTTTCATTCTAGACAGAGTTAGCCATTCCATTGGGTAAGTATCTCCTCAAAGAAATTGTGCCTGCTGAAAGGAAACAGTGCTCCTTTTGCATTTGGAACACAACTGTTTTATTTGCGGAGAGGCGAGATCGTTTATATTCTGTCCTAGATGTGCCCTTGTTTGAGGGCTTAGTCATTTAACTTCTCTAAGCCCTGTTTCTTCATGTATTCCACACGCTAATATTTATTAATTCTGGGAGATACACTGGAGCACTTTTGTGCCAATTTGCCATTCAGGTCTGCCTTATTCAGTAAAAGGGCATACAAGCAAATCTGCCCAGCCACCTAGCTCCTGCTTGATCCACATCTGAAAACCACAAACAGTGGGAATCTAACACACTCAGAAACTTTATGCTTGAGAAAAACATGTCTAGGTGGTCTCTCTTTTGCCCCATTCTCTAAGTTGGGTCTAAATTGGTAACTATAGCAACACAAACCCTGGAAACTTGATATGTCTTTTTTAATGCATCCTACTTGGAGAGACCTATGCAAACCATACTTCTGTATGGTGTCAGTGTCTGATTAATTTTAATCTAAGGCTGATGCCAGTTAGAAAAGAAAGGTCTATCAAAATAAAAATTCTAAATACATATGCGTGTATACACACACACACATACACAGTCCTTTAGGAAACAAAGCCCTAAGTACAGTAGGAATTAAGAAAGGAAACTCTATATTAGAGTGGTATCTGCAGAGCTGTCAATCTACAAGTGTTAAGCAGTGGGAAATTTCCTTGGAAAAGAGAAAAATCTCTGAGAGATTTAGAGATCCTATTGAAATTCACACTGTGAATTGCCATTCCCCACAAAGACCCCTTAAGCCGAGACAGTGAATGAACACAGTCTCTCTAACTGGGCCGATGCTGACAACCTTGGCACCACTCTCCATATTCCTACAGCCTCTCCTGTCAGCTGCAGAGCCCATGGGGCTGTCAGAGACCCCGGGAGAGGCAGGCTGAAGGTTTTCTCAGGGCCTTGTGAACTCGTGGCTGGTCTGCAAGCTAAGATGTTCCTTCAATCAGATACCCTCTGTGCTAAAAAAAAAAAAAAAAAAAAAAGAAGGCTGATTTCAAATTCACTTTAGGATTTAAAATCTATTATGTCTTCCAGTTGAGTTCTTTGCACACCTGAAACTCTCTTCCTTTAATCACCTTCTCCCAGCATTCAAGTACCACTGGTGGATTGACCAGCGAGATCGCTCTTTTACAGCTAATGCCACCTGAGATCCGTTTGCTTTTATTGCTTTCCTCATCAACTCTTTCTATTTTCAGCTCCCACCTGATTCCGTTCACAGACACACGCCCCCTTTGACGTTTCAGCTCCCAATGGCCTTGACACATGTCTTTATATTTCTTATTTCATTGTTCAAAGGGTATGCGAAAGCACTATATTGGGCACCCAGAGAACTGAGTTCTATTTCTGGATTTTCTCCATTCTCTATGACTTTGAAAGGAAGGGCTTTGTTCTTCTTTCCCTCTGACTAGAATTTGGTAAAGATTAATGTGATATAATTGATCATGCCTGCACTGACAATAAAATTGAGCAGTACTGGGTCCTTGCAGACAGCCCTCAGCTAGTGACTAGGAGATCTGGTTACTCTTGCTAATCCCCAAAACCTAAATACAGATATGAAGCAAAATAAGAGGATATGGTGGCAGTTGAGATAATATAAGAATAAATATACAGACTTTACCGCAACGATCAAGAATAAATATAAGGGAGAATTATATGTTTAAAAATATAATAATAATTTATGTAACATTTACGTATGATGTTACAAGTGCATTATCCCATTTTAGTGCTTCAACAGTTCTTATTAGAAGGGAATTGTTTAATAGAGTCACATTTCAAAGCCTCTCACCTGCCTAGCCAGTGTTTTTTCATTGGGGTTGAAGACTGGCAAGTATAATAATGTGTGGCCCCAGAGAAAGGCAGATGTGACAAGCATCAGGGCTTTGGAGATCATTAGTCACTTAGTGAGATATTTTATGCAAACCTCTATGCCAGTCTCCATTATGGATTTCTAAGCAACACTTTACAGCAACATATCAAGAATGACATCCCTGGGGAAAAACAAGTCTTACAGGTTATAGATGGTTCTCAAGATGTCTGTAACCTACCTAACAGTTGCTTCAGGGATTGCCAGCTACATTCCTCCATAAGAACAAATTAGCGAGATTCTGGAGGCTTAATTTTTTTTCCTGTCATGCTTACTTGGGGGAAAGCAACATCCTGCTTAATACAAATGGTTCTCTGTAAAATCTCTTTCTTTTGAAGTCATTTTAGAAGTACAGAAGTTTTTATGTATTGCAGAGCTAATTATTTCCTTGTGTACTGTGATTTTAGAAGCATCTCATTTTCTGGACCAGATCTGACTCTAAACAGTTGTCTATAAAGTAATTTTTGTCAATTCTATACATGAAATATTATTTTCCCATTATGCATCATTTAAATTAAGTTTAATTCAGCAAACATTTTCTGAGGGCCTATTGCATGCCTCGCACTCTGCTGAATGTATGGTCTTCAGAGATGAATGAGATACAGCTGTTGCCTTCAAGAAGCTAGCAATCTAGCTGGAGAGTCAGACCTCTCAAAAATTAACTCTGGAAGAATGAAATGTATGCTCTAATTACTGTATGAATAAAGTATTATAGAAGCAAAAGAGAGAGAGTAATTAACTCCACTCAGATGGGTCAGGGGAAGCTTTATAGAAATGAGGTTGAATCTGGGCTTTGAAGAATGTTCTAAAATTTTTCTAAGAATGAAGAGTTGGGGGATGGCAGTTCAGGCAAAAGAATACAGAGTAGAAGCACAAAGACATACTGCAGGGAGGTGCAAAATAAAAATGTCATCAGTGCAATGTATGATGGAGGATTACTAGGACCCGGGATTCTGAGCATTCTTGTCTGTTTCCTGTCATAGGGCAGCCAATGAATCTCTGACGAGGAGATGCCATGTAAGACTGTTTTCACAAACATATCTGAAGGCATGTGGAGAAAACCAGATTAAGGGAAGAGATTGAAACCAGAGAAACTAGTCTATAAATATGATGTGGATCTAAACTTAGAGGAATGGCTCTGGTGATGAAGACAGGAGAAGGGAAAGTAGGAGACATTTGTGGAGTAGAGTTGAGATGACTTAGTGCCTGGGTTGGTGAGAAGAATGTATGGTGACTTCTCCAAGATTTCCTAGCTTGGCAGCTTGGGTCAATAAAGATGTTTTGACAGAAATTTAAAACACTGGAGGAAAGAATAGTCACATTGGGAGAGGAAAGACATTCAATTTAACCATGGAGATTTGCAGCTTGAGATGTTTGTGAAACACCCAAGTCAGGTAACCAGTAGGAAGGTGTAGAATTCATGAGAAAGGGCAGGGCCGGAGGCACAAATTTGGGAATCATCAGCACATAGGTGGCAGTTGCAACTCTCGAAGCAAATGATGGCCTTACCATTATATTAAAAAAAGACAGTGATTTTCAGAACTCTAGCACACCCCAGTATTTGGGAGGCAGGAGGAGAAGAGGGGGATACAATGGCAAACAGGAATCAAACATATATAAGAAAAGCTCATAAAAAGTATGAATACTGAAGCCAGTTAAGGAGAATGTATCACTAAACTGGAATGTAAGGAAAGTGGTTTTTTTTTTATTTAATTTTTATTTTATCTCAGATAGTCAAGGTAGAGTGAATTCAGGAGAGGAAAATGTCTCAGCGGCAGACAGACCTACATACTATGCCTCAACTCACCACTTGCATTCTGTGGGATTTTGGGAAGTGGTTTATCCTCTTAGCCTCAGTTTTCCCATCTTCAGAGAAGTGTTTTCCATAAAAGTGAATTGAAAACAAATGCACATGGGGAATCTAGAAAAGGTGACATACAGAGTATATAGTTGACCGTGGTAGTTCCTCCTAGTACCAGACAGACAACAGAGGTTGTGGTTGGAAGTAGGTGATTTTTAGCATTGAAGTCAGAGAATAAACGCAGTAAGAACCCTAGTGAGAAAGACCTAAGTCTTTAGGGGGAAAAAAAAAACTTCAGGAAAAGGCAGTCAGCCTGAAGGGTTACTGCTTCTGCCTTTAGCTGCAAAGAATAACCTCTGTGGTCAGTCCATAGTCCAGCGTCTCGAGCAGTTGTTGACTGCCTGAGCTACAGTGCGTGACCATGTCAGTGCCCATGGGAGGTGCTGAAATGTGACAAGTCAGCAAGTGTGATTAAAACACTGAGGTCCAATGCTGGGCTGGGTCCTGGGAGACGCAAAGAAGTTAAGGCAGGTTCTTGTCTTTGAATAATTTGGATGCTAGTGGGATAAAAGATGTACATATTAACAGCAACTAGTAAATTATATCAGGCTTAGAAGTTTCCATATATAGGGAATTAGGGATGAGGTGAAGGGGGGTGAGAGATAGGAGGCAGACAGAAGACTACCTTGGATTCCAGGAAGCCAATTGCAAAAGTTCAGAGAAAGAGGTAGGTGTACTCCTAGGTCAGAGACATTAAAATGGTAGACCACACGGGGGATTATAAAATTCATATTCTAGGTCCATGACCACATGTATCCTAGTGACACAGACAATGAGGGCATCAGAAGAAATCAAGATGGCAGACCTCCTTTCTCTGTTCTGATACTAAGGTCAAGTTGCCTTGTACTCTTCCTCCCTACCACCCCTCAGGTTTTATCTATTTCTTTTAATGACAACATTTCCTTATCAGTTCAAAGAAACTTTTTTTTTTAAAGGAAAGAAAAAATGAGGCCTTCCAAAACTGAAGGGAGGAGGCTGAGGAGGAGCCATTTGCAGAAATGTTGAGACACCAAAGCCTCAGAGGTGATGAGCCGCTTGTAGCTCTAAAGTGAACCTGAGTGGGTGCAGCTAACGGAGATTAGTGCCTCCTGATGCTCCCCACAGCACTTTGAGAACAGGCAGGACATTCCCCTGAAGTGGGGAGATGTCCCACATCCATGCCGTGGGCTGTCCAGACCTACAGACCCTCTGACAGCAGATGCGCCTATGGCATGTCATCTGTCCACAGGGTCCTGAGTTCACATGGGCATAGTCCCCATCCTATGACACAAATAGCTAAGGGGACAATACTCGGGGTTTATGAGTCCTATGAAGAGTAGCACTTATGGAGACCCCCAGAATGATAAAATGAGGCAGTGGAACAACCACTGATTTGAAACCTGGCTTTACAAACTCCTAGGTCTGTCCTTTAGAAAAATTACTCCACCTCTATAAGACACTTTCCTCATCATTTCTTTTCTTATGGAAAACTTTGTCACACAGTTGGTGTGAGGATTCTGTGAGGTAAAATATTCAAGGGTACTTAGCATAGAGATTGGCATATGGGAGGTGCTTAATACATATGTATCAATATAACTTTTCCATGATCTTGCTGTTCTGATGTTTGAAAGTGATCATGTATCCTTCTAAATGCCAAGGAATCCCAAGTTTTAACCCCCAATCTGGACTTCTTTCTGAAGTCCAGTTCTATATATTTTACTACCTACTTACTATCTTGCTAGAATATCTAATAAATAACTCAAAAATGAAATATCAAAACCTGACCTACTGCTCTTCTCCTCAAATCTTCTCCTCATATATGCCTCTTCATTTTAGTTGGTGGCAAACCAATCTTCCAGTTGTAATATCCAAAGGTTTTAGGATATCTCCTGTGAGAGATGTCACCGTATCTGTGGCTCTGCACTCAAGGTATATTCAGAATCTGACCACCTTTCTCTACTTCGACTGCTACCATCTTTATCTGAGCTACTGTGCACATGTGACTCTACTGTTACAGGGCTTCCGAATGTCATTCTTTGTTTTAACACTTGACCCCCTATGCTTATTCTCAACAGAACAGTCAGAGACGTCTGATTCAACATGTCAGAATATGAATTAATCATTTAAGTCTTAACGGAAATCTACAGACTTGTGCTCTGTTTTCTCTCTTTTTTAGTTCTTTTTTTGTGTGTGTGTGTGTGAATGCCAAGAATGTGTGAACAGAGAAATATATAGAAAACCAAGGTAGTATAAGTTTTCATGAGCAGATCTAAGAACAGGGCAACATAATTATAATTGAATGATGCAAAAATAATTAAGAGGCATGAAAGTCAAGAATTACTGAATTTGGCTGCTGTGGAATTACCAATGATGTTGATAAATTCAATTTCAAAGGAGACATATGTTTATGAAAGTTTACCATGCATGTGACTGGAAGTGAAAAAGGAATTATCTGAAAATCATTTTTTGAAAGTTTGGTGGTAAAGGGGATGGCAGAAATGAAATGGCAGTTCAAGTACACACTGAGCTGGACCATGAGCATTCTCATTTAAAAAATAAGTGCCCATGGATAAGTGCCGGCGGTTTCAGGACTCTCAAAGTTGCAGAACATTTTACCTGTTTCCTTCTGTCTTTTGAAAATGTCTTTATACCCTAGAGGGACCGTCTGCATGCGTTTTGTTATTTATTTGTCCCCAGAATCAATGTGGTTTTATTTTTTGCAGCCTGTGTAGTAGGTTCACCCACTTTGTCTCACTCCCAGGGGTATCCAAACTTTTGGGGTCTCTCAGCCACATTAGAATAAGAAGAGTTGTCTTGGGCCACACATTAAATACACAAACACCAGTGAAAGCTGATGAGCAAAAAAAAAAAGTTTTAAGTAAATTTACGATTTTGTGTTGTGCTGCAGGCACATGGGTTGGACACCCCTGCATCCTTCAACACCCATAACTAGTTTGGGCACCCAAGACTTCAACCCATGTCTGTGATAGCTTTCTGCTTGTGGAAGAATTATTCAGTCAGCTTGGAATTAAGGGAATTTATTTATTTTTTGATAAGTGCAACCCATAGGCAGAAGGAAGTACTTGGCAGAATCTGAAGATGCAAGAAACAGTTATTGATAGAAAATGACAGAGGGTACGGGAAATGAGATCAGGAACACAGGTGGGAAGTGAGTGTGATTTCCAGAAATTCAGCGCATTTTGTCATTCATGAGCTTGAACTACAGCAGGGAAGGTACCTCTCAAAGGCCTCTTAGCCAAATCCCTGGGGTCTCCCTGGCTACCAGAGTACTTCATCAGGATCATAGACCCATTGCTTTAACCTCTCTCCACTTTTACTGCCATTCTCCTTTCTACTACCAGACTCAAGCTTACCTGGCTGGACTGTGGCTCAGCTTGTTCTTCTAACTGGAAGCAAGAAGTTACCCAAGTCCCAGGTGCAGTAACACAGAAGTGTTTCCCCACCTCCTACCCCCAGTTTCTGTTTGCTATGTCATTAGTGGGAGCTTAAAGCTGAGCTGAAGGCATTTTCAAGAGTCATTGTTCTTCCAGAAATATTTATTTTATTTATTTTTTAAAGATTTTATTTATGTATATTTAGAAAGAGGGGAAGGGAGGGAGAAAGAGAGGAAGAGAAACATCAATGTGTGGTTGCCTCTTGAGCGTCCCCTACTGGGGACCTGGCCTGCAACTCAGGCATGTGCCCTCCCTGGGCAAATCAATCCGGCGACCTTTTGGTTTGCAGTCTGGCACTCAATCCACTGAGCTACACCAGCCAGGGCCAGAAACATTTACTTTAAATATGGGCAGAGGTGAGATGATGACATCTTTTTTTCCCTGACTCCAAGCCAGTGCCTTACTTTTTCACATAAATTGAGCTTCAGAAAACTAAACAAAGGACAACAATAATTCTGCTCGGCCACTATTTCTGGACCATTTTATGACCAGGACATTACCTAAAGCTTCCTGTGATTATGAAATCTCTTTCAAGCTGAAAATATTTTCTATTTTTCTTTTCCTTCATTAGCTGATTGTTGTGGCCAATATAATTTTGTTCTGGGCACTCTTCATCAGAAGACACTCGAGCTTCCTTTTCCTCTCTTTTCAATAAGCACTCCCAGTAAGTGCCACAATTAAAATGCACAAATTAGCTTCATTAGAAATCATCACATCTCAAGATTAAGTTCAAACATGCCATGCTTTAAAATTACAAATAGTTTTCCATATAGTTAAACATTTCTCAATCTTATTTTTGATGTGGAGCCTAGTTTACACCAAAGAATAAACCACACCACACTGTGAGCAACTGTGAAGAATACTTTTTTTTTAATATCCATGGTATTTTTTAAAAAGTCCTCACCTGAGGCAATGCTTGTTGATTTTAGCGAGAGAGGAAGAGGAAGAGATGGGGCTGGGGGGAGAGAGAGAGAGCAACAGAGACAGAGAGAGAGACATCAGTGTGAAAGAGAAATATCAATTGGTTGCCTCCCATATGCCTTGACCAGGAATCTAACCTGCAATCTAGGTATGTGCCCTGACCTTGACTAGAGATCAAAGCCACAACCTGTTAGTGTGTGGGACTATGCTCCAAACAACTGAGCCACCTGGCCAGGGCTCTACGGTATATTTTATACGGTAAATTTCCAGTAATTGGATTGAGATTTTCCCATATTGGAAATATTTACTTCTCCTGGATATTCCTTTAAGTCATTAGCTGTCCCATTGATAAAATATTATTACATATTATTATTATTACTACTACTACTACTAATAATAATACTAATACTACCCACTTTAGGCCTAGTAACCCTGAGCATGCAACTGTTTATCCTTTCCCTGCACTGCTGTGCATAATGGGTACAGAAGCCTTACTAATGTCATTGACAAAGGTGCCTCGTATGACTAAGCTCTTCATTAGCTACATGCTGTTGGACAATTCTGTGGCTGCCTATTAAGAGGCAATGGCATTGCTGTGAAACCTCAATATAAAATTGAATCAATACAAACTCTCTGCATTTGCTGAATTTATGCTTCCAGTCATGTGTCTGTGATAATAAAGACACTCAGCTCTTGGAAATGCTTTGGTCTCTTCATTCTGTTCCAAAGTTGTAAGGTGGATGATTACTGGAAGAGGCTCATTTTTCATCTTCTCTGTGGAAACATCATAGGGAAAGGATGATTTCATGGAGATATGCTATAGAATGAATGCAGGAAATATCAAGGCAATTAAAGCAGCGGGATATACACAAGGCGTGGCAAGGCCAAGAGTGGGAAATGGATGGAGACTCTGCAGAAACAGCCACTGGACTCTGGGTTGAGAACACGCACTTCTGATATGGTGTGTCTTGAGGAGTCAAGAGATCTTTCCTTTCATAAAATGCCCCAAACATCATAAACATTTAGAGAAAATACAAAAGATTTTGCAAAGGTTTTCTCCCACCTCATTAGTTCAGAGCTCAAGTTTGAAAGTTGTGGCTACAGCATTGATATATTTTGTTTAAAAAATTAACACTGTAAACCAGATTATCAGGGGACCTATTATAAGTTTTTCAAGATAATGGCTTTTAAGGATTTTAAGCATATTCATAATATGGAAATTCAACTCCTGATTGTAAGTGAATCTTTCTTATATGATAAACCAAATTAAAAGTCAATCTCTTTGGAAATATTTTGGAAGTCATTAATTTAAAGTAATATGATTTCTTATAGGCTGAAGCTGCCTTTTATTTT
>VMDR010034743.1:0-10974 GCA_007922815.1 Macrotus californicus | reverse complement strand
AGTCCATATGTGTTATCAATAAACAAAAATTCTTGGCCTCATGGAGCTGACATTATGATTATCTCTGACCCCTTTCTTCCCTTTACTTCTAATATTTACAAACTATCAAATCTTGCCAATCTGATTTCTTCATGATTTCTCAAATTTCTTCTTTTCTTTCTGATATCTGAACCACTGGATTAATTTAGACTTTCATTGTTGCTTTTCATGTTTATTTATTTATAACCAGTTCACTCATGCACACTTATTATTTTTAGATATTATTAAAAACTAAATATTTTAAAATATTCAAATAGGAAAAAAAGCCTCTCTCCCACATCTGTCTGTTCTCACCTCTTCCTCCCACAGGCAACCATGCTTACCAGTTTTTTGTATATCTTGATAGATATTCAGTGCACATGTTAAGTGATTATTTGTATTTTATACAAACAGGGACATACTATACATTCTATTCTGTATCTTGATTTTTAAAGTTAAATATATTTGGAGGACCTCTATTTCAACACATATCATCCTTATTCTTTTTTTTAAATTGCTGCATGTAATGGATGTATACCAATCAACAATTTGCTTAAATAATCCACTATTGTATTAGTCAGGATAGACTAGTTTATGTTATAGAAAAATAGTCCCACAAGTCTTGGTGTTTTATTTCTTGCTTACAAAATGTCTGTTGAGGTTCTGGGCAACTGTCCAGGGCAAATGCTTTCCATATGGCTACTCAGTGATCATTTGTTAGCAGTTACACCACCCTATAGCTATACCATCTGGAACGAGTGGTCTCCTTAGTGGATGTGGCAGAGAAAGAGAGAGATCTGGCCCAGAAGTAAACTTACAGTGCTTCAGCCTGAAACAGACACACACACACTCTTCTTGCAATCCATTCACCAGAACTAGTCTTAGAGCCTCTCCTAACTGCAGGGACAGTGTGGAAGAAAAATTTTCCTCTGTGCCTAAAAAAGGGGACAGCTGGCCATGCAATTAATAAGAAATGCTTTGAAAAACTATATTTGAAAGCCATATTATTAGTCTGAACCCTCTTTAAGGAAGTGCCCCACATACCTTAGCCAAACTTTTTTTAGCTGTCCTCATGTCCACTGATAGCATAGGCAAACAATGAATAGCATACCATAAGTATAAAATAGCTTAGTCAAAAAGCACCATCACAAAATGGGGCTGAATTATCACAACAATTTTCAGAAAAATCAAAGATGGAAGGTAAACGACAAATATTTGAGGAATATTTTAGTACTGTTTTGGTTTGTAAATGAGCAATTAATAAAGCCTTTCAGGGATTGTTAGCAACAAAAAAGATGAATAAGTACAGCTATGTTCAAAATAGGCAAAGTTGGAAGCAACATAAGTGTCTATCAGATAAATGGATAAACAAAATATGGTCTATACACACAATGGGATATTATTCATCCTTAAAAAGGAAGGAAATTCTGACCCATGCTATAACATGGATGACCCTTGAGAATATTATGCTAAATGAAATAAGCCAATCACAAAAAGGCAACTACTATATGATCCCACTTATATGAAGTACTAGAATATTCATATTCATAGAGACAAAATAAAATAATTGTTGCCAGGGGTTGGGGTAGTAGGAGGTGGAGGGAACAGGGAGTTAGTATATAATGGGTACTGACTTTCAGTTTTGCAAGATAAAAGAGTTCTGGAGATGGATGGATGCTCAACAATGTCAATGCACCTAATGCCACTAAATTCTACACTTCAAAACAGTTAAGATTTTCAGTTTTATGTTATGTATATTTTACCACAATAAAGAAAGATGAATGAGTGAAAATCTTTATTAAGTAGCTACAAAAATGTGTGAGAAAGCTCGGAATTGCTTTGATTCCTTAAAGAAACTTAAGACATAGTTGACATAACAGTAGTGACCTGCCAAGCTTGGAAGAGGAAAGGCTGTGGTCAGAGAACAAAGAAACATGAGTTAATGATGTGGAATGTAAAATAGTTTTAGTTGGTGGTGACAAGATCTAGGATATGACCATGGGTGCAGGTGGATGACTGGAGTGAAGGGAAAGCTAGTGGAATTTGTGCATGCTGAAGGACCAGGACACCAAAATGTTGGGCAGGCAATCCATATGGATGTTTAAATCACCCATGAGGAGGGCGGCATTTGGGTAAAGAGGAAGACTATAAGCCAAATTCTATGGATGGGTAAATTGTTAGGAGATTTCGTCTTCTTTGATCAACATTACTAGACTGTATTTACCCTTTAAATATCTGGCATATGCCAGATGACTATGGAAGATGGCTTATATCAACGAGCGTGACAGCTAGCTAGTGAGAGGAAAAATGTAGCTATCCATGGACTTTTCAAGTCTGCAAGAGCAGCACATTCCTTCCCTGTAGGAAATCTGTGTGGGAAAGCACATTACAATCGGAAGCTATTCAGTGAACATGAAATGAGGGAAATAAAGGTGGTTGTTGAGAGGGAAGGAAGGACAATTGAAATGTTTCAATGCACAATGACACCACCCTATAAAACCCAATTTATCTGCCTCTCAACGAGGGTCACCCGCCGCAGGGACTGGGTAGAGCAGTCATAGGGCTAGAGGGTTTATCCTCCACTGTACAAGCTGAGTGGATACCACCAAATTTTCTCCCTGGTGTCTCTTTTTTTCTAGGTATTCATGCTAACTACTCAACTTTTCTTGATCTATTTTTTCTTCATAGAAACAATGGCATCAATTGATGAGTAACCAGTAACAATATGATTAAGGAGACATCCTACCTCTGTAAATTATGGTGGCATTTGCTATGGATTGAATATTTGTGTCCCCCTGCCCCAAATTTAAGTGTTATAATCCTAATCTCCATTGTGATGGTATTTGGAGGTGGAGACTTTGGGAGGTGATTAGGTCTAGATGAGGTGATGGGAGTGGAGTCTCCATGATGTGATTAGTGCCCTTGCACACACCAAAGAAACGCCATGTGATGACATGGCCAGGAAGGGGGTCCTCACCGAGAACCCAGCCATACCACACCCTGATTTCAGATTTCTGGCCTGAAGAACTGTAAAAATAAATGTTTGTTGTCTATGCCACCCAGTCTATGGTATGTTTTTGTAGTAGTCAGTACTGATGGAAATAACATTTCTCTATCATTCAATGCTTTCACTTTCAGTAGACTCTAAAGGCAATGCATTTGCCTTACCTTATAGCAAACATTATTTTACTTTTACTACACTGTTGTTATCATTATTATTATTTTTTTACCTTCAGCTTCTCAAAATGTCTGATGCTCTGGTTGCTCTGTTGGCCATATAACTATTTATTTAACTATTCTTTCATCAATTCGCTCAAGCATTTCAGTGAATCTTCTAAGTGAAAAGCACATTTATGGGCACATTACTATGCATTACAGTCCCAAGAATCCTAAACTAAAAGTTGTGTCTATCATAGAGAGACCTGAATTCTTTAATCTAGACCAAGGACCACACTATTAGAAATGGGTTCTTAATCTCAGCTCTGGAAAAGCTGCCACTAATTAAATTTTATTAGGGCATCTATCGCATCTTGAAGGGCCATTTTTACTTGCTGCATGTTACTTTTAGTTGGGTACTTAGAGAGGTGCATTAACACCTTCAAGTCTCTAAGAAACCTTTCAGCATATATCACATTAAGAAAAAAAGCCTGTGGTGTCCAAGTATTAAAATGGCTTTTCATTTATTCATATTAGCTCCAGAATTTCAATTTATTTTCCCTTTTTTCAAGGAAAACCCATTAAGCATGAAGATGGATGGGAATATTGATAGGTATGTATTATCTCAAACTGTTTATCTTTGGACTTTTACACTTAAAAATATTTCCCTTATAAGAAAAATTTGTATCAATTACCAAATAGTTAGAAAATATAAGAGAATGTGAATAAGCAAAAATAAACTAGACAGCAGCCATAATCCCACTCCCAATCACATCTAATAGTTGATTATATACATTTACAAAATAATTTTTTGTCCTGGTTGTGTCTCTTTTCAGACTTCTATTTTGTGTTAAGTAAATAATTTTTTCATAAGTGGGTCCATACATAGCACATGTATTCACTAACTTTTTATTTTTTGCTGGTTTTGTGAACATTTTTCTATGTTTATACATATAAATCTGGGTTTTTAAAAAATGTATTTATGATATTTCCTTATACAGATACTATACATCAAGCATTACTCAAAACTATGGACACGTAAGTTGTTTCCAAATTTTTCACTCATTAATAACTGTGCATGAAAATCTTCATATCTGTACATTTTGCAATTCATCCTTTGAGATAAATATCTAGAAATGGAATTTCCCGAGAGAACAATTTTGATACTTATTGCCAAACCGTACAAAGTTTTCTGTGATTGACTCTCTAATTACAAGTATATGAGAATGGTGATTTTCCCATTCCCTCACCAATATGACACATTATTACTCTTTTTCTTTTTCTGCCAACTGACATACAAAACTAGACTATAACTTTGAACTTTCACTTGAATGTGCATACATTTGCCATTCTGGGTAAGTTTAAGAGAAAATAAGCCACAAAATGAAAACAGAGTTTGGTAGTTTATGGATACTGGCCAGTTCATCTATTGCACCCCTCGTCTTAGATCTCCCAATCCTTGTTCCCTGCTCCATTAGAGGGAGGAAAAAAATCATCTCTGAGATTGAAGCAGGGCACCAGCCCTTTTATTTTCAGAATTATTACCAGCAACTCACACACACCGAGGTTGGGAACCTTGGAATTTCCCACAGTTCTAATGGTCTCTATCAGCCTGATCACAAAGTGAAGTGGACTTTGCTCGTGAAATGCCTCTTGCATCTGACCTTCCATCACCAGAGTTCAGGATGTCTTTATTTTACCCATTTTCAAAGGCTGAGTTTACACCCTCCCTAATCTCCCCACCCAATCTCTCCCTCACACTAAAACAATATAACTTAATATATGTGCCATACTGTCCTTCCTGGTATAAGGAGGGATCTTTCAGGTGTGCATATACCTAATTACAGTGTAAGGCCCCCTAGAAAAGTTCGATTTCTTAGGTTTCTCTGAATCTTTGCAAAAACAACATCTTTCTTACATTCACTCTTGACCTCCCTACAATATCCATACTCAAGGGTGTCCCAAACAAAGGCAAACCTCCCTGTGATTTCACATCTTCCTGCAGTAACTGTTGTTTTCTTTGTAGCCAATAGAAAGCTGAATATGCTCTTGCTGATCCATTTCCTGCTCTCACATTCACTCCTCAGTACAGTCCAATCAGGATTCTGCTCTACCTATTACAACTGTCTCGCACCCAATTTTGAACATTTTTAACGTCAAAATTAGGTGTCTTGTTTTTTAAAGACAAAGCAAAATAAAAACAAATCCAATCATATACTCCCCTGCTCTAAATGTCCTTCTGTTGCTAGAAAAATGGCCAAAATCCTTAGCATTATCAACAAGGTGTTATCTGCCTCCAGTCTCTCATATACTTGCGTCCCTTTACTCCTGACACATCAACCATTGCTCATCTTCTTGGACATGAGGTGCCCTTATCCATTCTCTCGGCTGAAACTCCTTCTACGAATACACACCTTTGCCTGAACAACTTCTTATCTTTTAAATAGAAGTCAGGTCCCCCCTTGTATATATGATCTTACAGCACCCGTTTTCATCATAGCACCTATCACAAATGTAATTAATTACTAAAATAGGTATTTAATAAATGTTTTCTCTACCAAACTATAAGTTCCATAGGGATAAGGGATTGTATCTACCTTAATCTTTTTTCAATTTTATTTTATTTTTATTTAATTTTTAATTGAATCTATTAGGGTGGCATTGCTTAATAAAATTATATAGGTTTCAAGTGTACGATTCTATAATACATCATCTACCTTAATCTTCTGTGGATTGCCAGCACATAGCACAATGTTCAATAAATGTTTGTTAAATGAGTTATTATAGTAACATGGCAGGAGGAAAGAGTGGGTACAGGTATAAGTTTATGGGTAAGTGACAAGCTGAAGAAATTACCTTTGTGATTATGTTCTCAGTAAAGTAGGAGATGAGAAAATCTTTGGGGAGTGACTAAGAATTCGGGCAAGAATAAATACCAAAGCTTTGAAGATAATGGCAAACAGCTTAGAAAAACCATGGTGAAGAACTGGAGAATTAGGTAAGCGACATAAATGTCTTAGGAGTTCACGTGAGGACTAAGGGTAACATTTATGACTATAGGGCAACATTAACCTGCCCAGCATAGGGTTTTCTCCAGCAGAGCCCGAGTGTGCTTGGTGGGAAGGTAGAACAGTAGAACAATGGGGAAAAGAGTTTTGGATAGAGGCAACCGAATATTGAAGTGTTCAATTACACTGACTAAACTATATTTGAAAGGAAGTGATGTCAAAGGGTTGATTATTAGGAGAAAGATAAAAGGCAAATGGGCTGGAGATCTTATGAGGCTTTAAAACAATAATGGGGAAAATATGGTTCAAGAAGAAACTGGAAAAGGCAGCTTTGGTCACAGCACAGAATTGGGTGGCTGAGGTAGGCCGGTGTCAGTCACAGGAGATGTGTGCAGCAGAAGTTAGACCGCCCTTGATGAGCGACCAGGATACTGGAAATGTGGTTCTGGAGGTTGCTATAGTTGAAACTATAAAAGTATAAGAAGGAGAGCACATAACACAAGAGAATGAAAGATCACCAATATTTACAGAGCAAGGAAAGGAAAGCAGTACATTAAAAGGACAGAAAATCAGGGTCAAATAGAGAAGAGGAAAACCAATATAAAGCGTTAAAAGAAAATGATGATAATTGGGATATATCTAGAGCAGTCCTTAGTATATATTAAATTTGAAAACAAAAGAGGTCAGTGAAGAAGAGAGTTGAAAACAGATGATTATCTTTGGTGATTAATGAGATTTTAGTACTCATAAAGAGTTGAAGAGTGAATACAAGGCATCAAATCCAGTATTTTCATTTTAGATCTTCTTTCATATCTGAGAATTATACAGTTATTAGACATTGGATGAGAGGGGCTATCATTTTTTTTCACATTAAAGCATCTGTCACCATTATAATTATGCATTGGTTTTAAAATTCCTTAAAAGACTCCATCTCCTCTGACTAGGCTAGTGATTTGTTCTTATACCTCCCCTCTTCCCCCTTTTCCTTAAAGCTTAAGTTATTCTCATGAGAGCATTGCAATTCAACCACTATCCTATTGAGAAATTGTCACACATTTAAAAGATGTGGTACTATAAATTTGAAAAAGCCACCACACCATTATAAATATTTAGATGAATGTCTTTTGCTGGATATCTATGCTTGCCTCTATTGATTTTTTGCTGTGTGAGTATGATCTGGTTTGGAACATGCACTATGTTTTGAAGTATTTACTAGAAGATTTATTGAATATGTATATGTATATATTTAAACTTTAAGGTATCAATTATTGTGTCACCTGTGATAATATTTTAAATTTCATATAAAAGGGTTTTTATTTGAAAATACATGCTATATGTGCTGTATAGTAGTGTATTTTGGAAGCAAAACATATATGTATAAAAATGCATAGAAAACAGCCATCCTGCCATGGCCAATATTTGTTGAATGCCTGCTACGAGCCAGACACTGTACTAGGCACTCTGGCTATGACAGGGCTGAAGACAGAGGAGCTCTGCTTCCAGAAGGTTGACGTTTTTAGTGAAAAACAAACACTAAATTAATATGATTAAGTGTGATAACTGTTACAAAGGGGATTCTGGTGATATGGGGATGTGTAACAGGGAACTGGAAAGACACAATTCAAAATCAAGAAAGGTTACAAGTGATTTTATAGTTTTTTTTCCTATTCCTTTTCTATTTTTCAAGCTTTCTGTTTAGAACAAGAATTTTCTGAAGATAGAAAAGACAATGCTCACTGAGTGGAAGTAGTCAAACAAAGTATTTTGACTCTGCTTTACCTCTTGCAATTTTAATCAACAATTTCAGAAATATAAAGCTTATTTTAAAATACACTAAAATCTAAACTAAGACACGTTGCATATTTTTTTCCTGAATTAATCAATGGGAGTTGCTGATTTTTACCTAATCCTAGACATCCTAATGGTATCTGGATTAAAAAGGAGATTCATGGGAGGCCTAGCAAAATAAGCACTAATTAAGAAACTCGAGTTCTGGCCAAGATGGAGGCATAGGTAGAGACCCTTCACTTCCTCACACAACCAAAAGGAGGACAACAACCAATATGAAATCAATAAACAACCAAAAGCACCAGAAATCAAACTGCATAGAACTCCAATAACAAAGGAATTAAAGAAAAAATGAACCAAAACAACCAGACCAGTAGATGGCAGACCACATGGGCCAACTCAGAAAAACCACAATGACACTGCGGACCTTGGGGGTGGGACTGGCTGCTGAGGTGGGTGGTCTGAGCAGGAGGGGCTGACTTAAGGGGACTCAGTGGTGGCTATGGGCTACAACGGTTTCAGAGGTAGGAGAAGCTCCCAGTCTCACACAAGAGTCCATTGAAAAGTGCCACACTGTTCCCTCTCCAGCCCCTCCCCCATAGGCAGCGCTGCTGTGGAGCAAGGAGGGTTGTCCCGCCCTGGTGAATACCTAAGGCCCCACCCCCTTACAACCTATCAGCTGCTCCAAGACAAAGAAATATGGCCCAAATGAAAGAACAGAGTAAAGCCTCAGAAAGAGAGCTAAGTGATGAGGAGATTGCCAACCTATCTGATGGAGAATTTAAAGCCCTGGTAGTCAAAATGCTCACAGATCTGATTGAGCTTGGTTGAAAAATGAAAAAAAACAAATGAAGGATACCCAAAGTGAAATAAAGCAGAATGTTCAGGGAACCAACAGTGACAGGAAGGAAACCAGAACTCAAAGCAATGATTTGGAACAAAAGGAAAAAGAAACATCCATCCAGAACAAAATGAAGAAACAAGAATTCGAAAAAGTGAAGAGATTCTCACAAACCTCTAGGACAACCTGAAATGTTCCAATATCTGAATTATAGAGGTACCAGAAGGAGAAGATGAAGACCAAGGAATTGAAAACTTATTTGAACAAATAATGAAGGAAAACTTCCCCAATATGGCAAAGAAAATAGACTTCCAGGAAGTCCAGGAAGCCCAGAGAGTCCCAAAGAAGTTGGACCCAAAGAGGAACACACCAAGACACATCATCATTAAGTTACCTAAGATCAAATATAAAGAGAGAATCCTAAAAGCAGCAAGAGAAAAGGAGACAGTAACCTACAAAGGAGTTCCCATTAGACTATCAGCTGATTTCTCAAAAGAAATCGTGCAGGCAAGAAGGGGCTGGAAAGAAGTATTTGAAGTCATGAAAGGCAAGGACCTATATCCAAGATTATTCTATCCAGTAAAGCTTTCATTTAGAATGGAAGGGCAGATAAAGTGCTTCCCAGATGAGGTCAAGTTAAAGGAGTTCATTATCACCAAGCCATTATTACATGAAATGTTAAAGGGACTTATCTATGAAAAAGAAGATCAAAAATATAAACAGTAAAATGACAACAAACTCACAACTATCAACAAATGAACCTAAAAGAAAAGAAAAACAACAAAAACTAAGCAAATAAAAACTAAACAAATAACCAGAATAGGAACAGAATCAGAGAAATGGACATCACATGGAGGGATTTCAGTGGGAAGGGGGTAGGGAGAATAGGCGGGAGAGGTACAGGGAAGAAGCATAATTAGTAAGCATAAGGTAGACAGGGAGAGATAAAAATGGTATGGGAAACAGAGGACTCAAAGAACTTATATGTACAACCCATGGACATGAACTAAGGTGCGGGAGGGAATGCTGGAGGGTTGGGGGGAAGGTCAGAGGGAGGATAGAAGGGGAAAAATTGGGAAAACTGTACTACCAAATTAAGAAAAAAAAATTTTAAACAAAAGAAACCTAACGATTCAAAACAAAGTTTCATACTATGCTTATATAGAATTGTTAATACCTTGTACCTCAGTTTCTCCAAAGGAAGAAGGCAGAGACTGGGGTTGGCCACCAGAGTATATAAGCAGGTTGGGAGTCTTTGTTTAAAGCTACTACAAGCAATGCTCACATTTATTGCCATTGAACTACACAACTAAAAGGTAGTTGATAGAAAATTCAATATCAGACTCTTCCTGGTGATACTTGGAGAGAAATAACTTTCATAAGTACATATTATGTAAACTTTTTTTCTGGATCTTGAAATGACTTAGTTAATATTCCCACACAGGAAAAGCATCTAAAAGAAAACTGACCAATACCTAAAGTCCATTACATGTGCATGCAGGACACTTAAGAAAAACAGACTAGGACTTCCAGCCAAGATGGAGGCATAGGTAGACACACTGTGCCTCCTCCCACAACCAAAAGAAGGACAACAACAAATTTAAAAACAACCAGAACTGACAGAAAATCGAACTGTATGGAAGTCCGAAAACCAAGGAGTTAAAGAAGAAACACTCACCCAGACCAGTAGGAGGGGCAGAGAGGACTCACAGCAATGTCAGAGAATAGAATGCTGGGTAGGCATGTTTTTTTGATATGTATACTATAAATGTATGATACAAACTATAAATCAGCGTGATTTCTGATTTTTCAAATTAGAGTGAATTATCACTTCAGCCTAGTAACTGCTATATTGTATCAGTTTTCAAAGCTTTAAAGAGAATATTTAAAGATCCATGCATGACAATATATTATGTTACATCCAAGCTTCCTTTAAGACAAATTTTACACTTTAAATATGCTAAATCAAAGCACTACTATAAACAAAACATAGTACACAGCATTGTATTTTTTGTCTTTAGGTAGATGTTAGCAATGAATGAAAGCTGGGCAAAACAGCAAGTGTTTAGATGAGAAATAGTGTGACAGGAATTATGGCAGAGTTATGGCATTGGCAATCAGCTAATGTCCATGATACACTTAAGAAACAGTGCATAAGAAGAC
>VMDR010034742.1:0-10973 GCA_007922815.1 Macrotus californicus | reverse complement strand
TGGTTTAAAGACATCATTACAGCATGACTTTATACATACACATCATATCTGAAAAATGCCAAGATGCTACAGTGGGTATCTCTTAATTAGCTTGGATATTTGCCTTCACTTTATCATTTTTTTCTGCAATAAAAGTATTTAACATTTCATAATAAATTACTCATCCTTCCATTTTTTTATAATTGTAAAATAACTGCCAGATATTCTGCTGGTATCAGAATAAGACTTCTAAAAGCTATCCAGATACTGAAGGCTCCCATCATTACTATAGCCAACTGCCATTCCAATTTTATACTTTATTATATTGTCCATATTCTCCTACCCTAATTCTTCTGATTCTATTTTCATCCAAATGTTTCTATCCTCAGGTTTAAGAATTTTTGCATAACATCTTGACACAGAATGGTACTCTCCCAACCCTGGGAATCTACATTTTTTTAAACCAAGTTGCCCTTCCATTGCTGTGCCAGTCACCATACCTCTGTCATAGCACCTAGCACCCTGCAGTAATAGAAGACTCATCAGTCTTCTGTGGCAGACCCGTAAGTCCCAGAAGGCAAAAATTAATGTGCTAATCCTCCCTAGTGCTTAGCACATAGATAACTGAATAAGTTGTCAAAAAAACTTGGGTGGATGAAGTTTCAAACAGGTGAGGTGATGGCAAGACAGCATCTAGCTGTTTTAAATGAATTGAAGGCTCCAGGCCCAGAAGAGATTACATGGCACGATACTTAACAGTATGATTTTAGAGTTAATATTCATAATATGAGGAACCATGGGGGAGAGGTAACAGACAATAACAAAATGCCTCCTCCCATAAACTAAAAAAAAAAAATTCCCCAAACAATACACACTGAAGCCTGGTGGCAAATAAGTAAAGCTCTTTCAGAGATGGCACAAGGAAAGGTGTGAGGGCTGGAAAATGCGGCTTGAATAAGAGACTATGCCTAACACAAAAGAGACAGGTACATTAGAAGCTGAGGTTTAAGAGGTACAGATTTTAAACAGTGGTTAAGGGTGGGATATTATGAACTGACTCCAGCTACATTAGTCTCTTTGTTATTCTCCTAATAAGTCACATGGGTGCCTACCCCTTAGGGTATTTGCACATACTATTCCTCTGCCCAGGTCACTCATTCAACTAGATATGTCCCGTAACTAAACTTTCTCATCTCCTTGAAATAGCTGCTCAATGTTCTCCATTGCGTTTCTACTTGAAATGTGAACCCAACCTTACCCTGATCCTTTTTTTTTTTCAAAACTTAAATAATTTAATTATCTATTATGTGTTGGGAACCGCCCTGCCTGGTTTCAGAAACTGTAACCCCCCCATGGCTAAGGCTGAGTAGAGACCTTGGGACCATAAGCCACCAAGGAGACAAAGCTTATCTCCCTGGCAGGGACACTGCCTCTGCCTCCTTTACTTCACCCTGCTTGGCCCCAGGCAGATGACTGGGTTAGTCAATGACAGGTAAGATTCCTGAAGGAAGGGATGACCTAAGACAGGCACAGTTGTGAAGGGGCCCTCGGGGAATGACTTGGGGGCTACAGAAAAAGGGGGTGATGGACCCTCACCCTCGGCTTTGACATAGCCTGAGTATTCATTCTGTCTGTAAGAAGTCTCCTAATCTCTAGGCTGCCTTACTTCCCCTCCCTAACTTAAGCCTGAAACAATGCCAGAGGGCGGTGCAGCCCTGGCCATGAACAGGCAGTTTCCCAGGGCCATCAGGCCTAAGAAGGAATGCAAAAAATCCTGTGAAACCTGATTTGCTAAGAATGTCCTCAATTTTCTGATAAGAGTCCAAACAGGAAATAAGTTTGTTTCCCAAAGTTTTATAGTCCTTCAGCTAACTGACTCTGACTCAGAAGAAGCCCTCATAGTTCTTTGAATATTATCTATTGTTTGATCATTACTGCCTGAGCATAATGAATAAGAGCCTTCCTTGATGTAATGCTCCCAGAAAGCAATAAAAGCCTGTCCAAGCAAGGGTCAGGGTGCTCTCTCACTCAGAGAGTGGCCATGCTGTCCCTTTTCTCCATCAGACTTCTGCAGTCCATATGAATTTGTTCATCACATCCACAATA
Organism: Macrotus californicus; assembly: GCA_007922815.1. Lineage (NCBI taxonomy): Eukaryota > Metazoa > Chordata > Mammalia > Chiroptera > Phyllostomidae > Macrotus > Macrotus californicus. The sequence goes on along the minus strand of VMDR010034742.1, from coordinate 8,888 downwards.
CCGTGGACACCACTGACCGGAGTCCGCATCAATTATGTTTGGTTAATTATTTCACCCCTAAGATGTAACCTCCATTGGCACAAAGATCTTTGTTCATTTTGTTCACTGACGTAGCCAAACACCTAGAACACAAGTAACTGATAAATTCTTGTTGAATATACAAAATAGATATGAGAAAGATGATAAAGAAAAAATGAACAGGACTTGGTGATATCAGTACAGTATTAAGGAAAAAGCTCTAGACTTGAGATAAAAGATCTGGACTCAAATCAAAGCTCTACCACTTACTAGATGCTAGGTCAGAGTCGCTCGAGAAACCAGACAGAAGCAGTGAGCTAAGGAGCAGGGTTTATTAGCGGGGAATAAGAAGGAAAAGTAGAGCCAACCTAGGGAAGTTGGGACTCACAGGGGAAAGTGGAGAAAGTGGAGTCAACCGAGGGAGGTTAAGACTCATGGGGGAAAGTGGGGCCAACCTAGGGAGGTTGGGGAGCCAACCAAGGGAGGTTAGGACTCTTTCTGTTGTTCTTAGGGCAGGGTTTTTAAGTGCAAAAATCCACGAAGGGTCACTGGTTGGAGTGTCAAAGTCTGACTGGCTAGAGCTGGTTGCTAGGTGCCACTTCTGCTGACCATTGTTCTTGATACATCTTGTCAGGCCCAAGTTAAAGCCACATCCTGTTATGCTGGACAGGCCAACCCCAGACCCAATCTTAGCTAGGTATCTGTTTGTCCTGGGCAGGGTCGGCAGGCATTTTCCCAGGCACGCATTTTCGCAGGCTACAGTTTCCCACAGTACAGTTTTCCTGCCTGGTGATTTTCCATTCCTCCTAGGCCTACCTAGGTCTGTCACTGGATAGAATTTTCTGGGAAGTGTCTATAAACCTCAGTTACTGACCTGTAAAATAGGTGTCTGAGATCAGGTAAGATAAACATGAGCAGCAGGATGACTAAAAATTATTCATTTGAATAATTCAAAAGACAGTTTAATACTAACAGAAAGGAATGAAAAGTTCAGGAGTAAGGATTGAAGGAGCGACCACAGGAGTAGTACTAATAGTAAGAGAAGTAAGAAATCCAGAAAAGTAATGTCATTTGGGAACAAAAAAGGATAGATTATGAAGTTAGGTTTCAATCTACAGCTGCGCTGTCTAACATGGTATCACTAGCCACATATGTGTATTTAAATTTTAATTAAATAAAATTTAAAATTCAGCTCCCCTGTCACACTAGTCATATTTCAAGTGCTTAATGGACACACATGCTTAGTGGCTACCATATTGGACAGTGCAGATTACAGACCACTTCCATCACCACATAAAGTTCTAGTGGACACCTCTAATTTATAAAATTTGAGTTGACAGCAGAACAGAATTCGAGTGGGTGTCATTTTAATATCCCTGATTCTGGATTCCTGTAAAGCTTAAACATCTGTAGGAGAAAGGCAAAACCAACCACATTATCAATCTGAGTGGGAGTTACAAACTGAATATAACAAATTAAACAATTCATATTATTTGTTTCCAAGGGCCTGGGATGCATGAACATCTCCCCCCCACCGCCTCCCCCCGCCCCGATGGTATAAAGTCCCAACATGGCAACTATAAGTAGAATCTTGGAGAGTCCTAGTGAAGTTGCCAGCAAGAATTTAGTCATCATTATGGCCGAAAGCTCTGATATGCTGGCAAGACCAAATATTACATGCAATACAAAAGTTTTCTTAGTGAGTGACAAGATAATATCTAGACTCCAAATCTCACCCAAGAGGCAAACCTCTTCTGCCAAAAGTAAGCACAGTTACCTAGAATGGTAACAGCCTTCTTTAATGAGTAAGCATATTTCAACCCTAGAAAGATCCAGAATGAAATATAAAAATACTTAGAAGAATCAAAGCCAGATGTTAATTTTTGTTTTAAAAAGCTAGATAAAAATTGATCTTTTATATACTTAACAAAATTTAAGAGAATCTGGTCTGTAAGAATGACTGACTTCTAAGAAATTTAAAATGTGTAACTGGTTAATAATTTGAGACATGATTTTAAGCCGAAATCCTGTAAGTTCAGAAATAACATTTGAACACTGCAAAGATGGTCACTGTGTTTACAAATTCAATGGATGTCAACAGGTATTTTTTTCTCTTTTCTTGTAACATTACAATAGCTTTTTAAATAACTAACAAAATCTAAAACCAAGGCATAAAAATGGCATATACTTAACTGGCATTTACTATGACTTTTTAAGAATCTAAAACTGCATTCTGAAGCAAGAGCAAAATGAAACTGTTTATGGAGTAATATGCACTTAAGGGAAAACAGAGAGTGCAAAAGTAAACCATCACCCTCAAAACTCTCCTCAGCAACTTCTAATAATAAGAATATGTGTTCCTGGACAGAAATAATTAGAATCCACTCATAGGAAACCATAATACAAGTGCAATGGGTTTTAGCCAGTCAGCCCTCAAAGTGTCCACATTCTTCAGGACTCTGCAATCCCTTTCCTGTTTCACCATCTCCAACCCCCAACCCCCCTCGGCACTCAATCACATAATTTTAAGTATCACTTAATGCACTAACTTCCAAACCCAAATCCATCCTTCCCTCTCTATTCTCATTGCCGTCATCTTTGGTTTAATCCTTCATCATTCCTCACTCATTCTGCTCCAATGGTCTACCCTAACTGTTCTCCTAGTCCTCTTCATCCTTCTCCAGTCAATTCTTAACACTCAGCTGGAGTGATTTCTCTCAAACCCAAACCCATCTGATCGTGTTCCCTTCCAGGTCAATTCTTTCAAGGGTTCTCCATCACGTCCTCCCTTTGGCTACTTCATTTTTCCTCATTACATTTAACATTATCTGACATATAGCACTATATAACTTGTTTGGTCACTATCTCCACTCCAACCAGAATGTAAGTCCATAAGGGCAGAGTTTGTTCACTGCTACATGTGGCATAGTAAGCACTCAAACATGCATGCATAAGTAAGTAAATGAATAAGTGAATGAATGAATGATGATCTACAGGCCAGAGACCTCCATGATCTGCAAGGCCCTCCTCTTTTCACTTTACTCCCACCTCTGCCTATGCTGAATTGCTTAGTTACCTAAACACAATATGTGGTTTCATGCCCCCTTGCTTTGCCACATGCTGTTTATTTCCTTTGCCTCACCATCCAATCAACCTGCCACGCTATCACCATATTTTAAAATTGTCTCCAGAAAGCTTACCCTGACCTCCTAGACAAAGTATATCACTTTCTTTCCTTTGTGCTGCATCTGTATCTGTATCTACAGTGTACAGATATACTGTGTTGGCTCACACTGAACCGGAATGTATATCTCCCTTCCTAGATTCTGAATTCTTTGAGGTCAAGGTCTATTATTCACCTCTTTGCCTCCAGTGCCTAAGACAATACTTGTCATAAAGCAACTACTCTATAAATGTTGAGTAAATTAACATATGCATGACTATAGTGTTAAGAGGAATGAAAACAAAGAGTTTCAAGAAGTCACTCTTCCAATTCCATGATGATAACCAGCCATAAGGTAAAAGAATTGAGACCAATGACACCATCCAAGGTAATGAAAGACGAGCTATACAAAGAATACACATCACCAAACAATTCTGAAACAACTGACATACAGTCCCATTCACACTTTAATAGATATACATGCTGGCTCCTCCTTGCTCCATCACTTGCCTTCCTTAAAAGGAAGACCTGGGTTCCACATGAACAGTATATTAAGTAATCACTCTCTGAGGAAGTTTCTGTGTTCCCTCATATTTTAATTCAAACTTCAAAACTGTTTCATAGAACTAGATTTTAAAACTAACTACACCTAGCCCTGAACGAGAGACCAAACAGAACTTTCTGCTCTTTGCAGTCTACGCCATCAATGGGTTACACCTATGCCTTCAAACAATGGAACAGGCACACAGGGGACCCCAGACCAATCACCTTCACCCACAGAAGCCTCATCCATTATCCCAAAGTGCCTTATAAAACTTACCATTTTTCTCCAAATACTGTAGACCAAGGCCCCTAAATCCAACCATAAGGAATACACCTGATCTACCTACTCAGTTCTAAGAGTGTAACCCTGCATGTAAATGTATAATCACACATAGCTGCATACAAATGAATAGACATAAGTGTACATGACGTCATTTAGAAAACTTAAGTTTTAAACCTTATGATGACTAATATAATATCAAGTGAAGCCAGAGGCCAAGATACGATCCTTGATTCCTCCACCTTCCATCATTCAGTAACCAAGTTATAGAAAATTTACCTCCTCTTATTTTTTTCAAATAAGCTGCCTATTCCCAAGTGTAGCATTTCTCATTGGGATAACAGTCTTCTAATTGGTCTCCTTGTCTTTGGCCTCAACGAAAATTGCATCTACCATTTGTTGAGGGGTTATATAACCAGCATTGCACTAAGCACTTAATCACTTTATATTTTTCAATTCTCACAGCAACAATGCCAAGCAGGAATTATGGTCCTCATTTTCACAGATGGGGGAACAGAAAGAAGCTCTGAGAGGTTAAGTGACTTGCCTAAGTCATGCAGCTGGAATTGTTTAGTGAAAATTCAAACTCAGGTCTATTTTCCCATGTGCTTAACCTTCTTCAATTCAGCCCCCAGTGAGACCTTTACAAAAGGTAAATGTAATGTTTTACCTCACATAAAATCCTGCAAACAAGACCGGTCTCTCTAGCCTCATCACCTGTCATTCTCGTAGCTTTCTGTCACACTTTACCCCCAGCAGTTCCCTAACTTGTCTCACTGCTTTATCCATGAGCGCGCTTTTTCTGCTAAGAACACTTTTCTCCTTTGGCAGGCTGCTTCCAACACAAACTTCAAGATTTACCTGGGCAATCCGTATTCTGAAAGCCTTTGCCCTAACAGATACACACCCAAAACTGGGTTAAGTGACCACTTGCTATGGTTACCAGCGAGTTTCTTATCACACTGTATTAGAACTTTATTTTACTAAGGCTATTAAGTTCCTTAAGAGTAAACACTGCATTTTTAAATCTCTGTATTCCCAGTACAATGAGTATGTAAGAGAAGAAGGACTCAATGAATGTTGAATTGATGAATTCACGAGTAGCAGTACGGCTTAGAAACTAGACCCTAAAATTAATCGGATGTGCTTTTTGCATTCTAACCCGCCACGCAGAATATCTGCCAAGCCTGCAGCAGCCTTGTAAAGTCTTTAATTTCCTCATCTGTAAAATGGGAGAGAACTGCACCTACCCCATTGTTTGGAGAGAGGAGTAAAAGAAATAATAGATTTAGCACAATCTCCGGCACATAAACAGCATTAAACGTTAGCAACATTTCTTTCACTCTCAAAGTTCAGCCACACCGACAAAGCTACATGTCAGAAAACAGCTTCTCCTAGCAGCTTCCATTAGAGTGTAAGATTTCTCCAGAAAGTCAGACATCAAGATCTTTCACCTTCTGTTTACACAAGAGCTCGGTAGCTACCACCACACCCTATAATCACTTACTAGTATCTGAAGTTTATTGCTTCTTTCCCACCTCTCCGTTTCTTCCCGCAAAGTAGAAGGCCCTGCCCCTATGCAAGAGGAAACATACCCCACGGAAACCCGTCAGTGCCTTCCTGCACTTCTCCTTTGCGGTAGTTGCAAGAGAGAGATCCACCATCTATTATAAACTTAAATCTCCTCGAAAGATCAAAAGAGAACCCCTTCTATCCATTCCTAGATCTTGGCCCCCAATGCATTAATTCAAGATAAATAATGAATTCTTGGCATTAAAAAGCCAAGGAAAAGGGTCCCCTTGAAGGCTTCCCCAATAAGAGTGCTTCAGGTCTGTTACTCTCATAGTGACCCAAATCCACCATTCCATCCTGCCCCCTTCCTGACAGAGTCCAGGGTCTCGTCCACTCCCTCTTCAAAGTAATGGACCGGTACCTTCAGGGACCCGAATGTCTTCCGCCCACCCGTCACCTCCCTTACCACCTCGCGTGTTCCCTCCCGCAGGGCGCGGCCTGGTACCTCGCCGGCGGCTCGCTCCACCGTGCCGCTACTCACCGCTTCTTGGGGATGGTGCCCGACTCCTGCGCGGCGGGAGTGGCCGTGGGCGCCGCCGTGGCAGGAGCCGCGGCTCTCCGCGCTTTGCACTCATTGGTACTCAGACCCTCCTGGGACCGGCCCAGCAGATGGCCCGAGAGAACACGCAGCCTCCGCCCCGCACGGTCCCGGTCCGGGTCCCGATCCAGGTCTGCTGTAGAGCCTGAGCCTGGGTTCGCGCCCGTCTGGCCGGCTGCAGCCGCCGCCTCCGCCATGGCTTCCGCCTTGTGCCGCCGTCTGGGACCGCTGGGCGCGGGTGAAAGGTCACTCAGAGCGGCGCCCGGCGCGACCATTCGCTGCGGCGTATCCCGGCAGCCACCGCGGCGACTGGGCGGCCGGCGCCTCGCGCCTGGAGCATTACATTCTCAGCCCCCGCCCACCCCGCCAGCCCGCCTCTGCTGTCACGCCCCCGACTGTGTGCACCTGCCAAGCAGGTGAATTTGAACTGCCGGGTCTGGCCCAACTCCTTCTCACTTGGTTGGACCAGGACCCAAACCACAAATGCCCCCAGCTTGACCTAGTACCACCCTAGGTCGTGTCATCTGTGTGGCTTGGGCCTCTGGAGTAGCCTTGCTGCAAGAGGCTTGGCAGTGCTAGACCTGGTAGAACCAGCTGCATCCTTTACCCGAATAAACTCGGACTGCCTCACCTCTGCACCCAATCCCTGCAAGTCACGAAAGTAACTCAGAACTGACTCATTCCCTGAACCATTATAGCTATCATTTTCTCATTGCCCACTTCGTGCCTCCCACTGTGCTTGAGGCCAGATCTCAAGTAGATAATCCTCATTTTATCTACTTGATGAAAAAGATGGAAAAACTGAATCACAGAGACACTAACTCGCTCAAGGTCAGTCACGTAGTTAATAAATGCTAAAGCTGAGTTGCAATCTAGGTTCTCTTTCCATTCTTGCCAGGCAGTATTTTAAGGTACCGATAAATTTACCCAACGCTGTTCCTAAGACTCCTTGCTTATCCACAAACTGACTTCATTTCTGGAGAGTGGTACTTGGTGAGATTAGGAAGATCTCATAGGACAGTGCTCCATAGCTGTTTTCAGCAATGGATTGGATGCAGAGCTAACCATCAGAAGTCAAGTTCCTTTTTGCATAATGTGCAATTCAAAGCTGTCTTAGAAATAGTAAGGGAAAGTATTGCCATAAGGATTCCAAAACCAATGAAGTCTCCTCCTTTCTTTGTAACGCTGGCTCTTGTGAAAAAGTTGAGGAGTTATATGACTAATACAAAAGAACTCCTAAGTACTGGAAAAATTCAGGCAATAGGAGGGCTTCATTTGTATGCTAGATCTTCAGATCTCAAGAGATAGTTAAGCATTAAATATCTGGTCTAGCTCCAGAATGGATGAGCCCAACCTCTGTTTAGCTGCTCCTTCTAACATTGTACTCTTTTAGAGGAAGCCATTGGACTGAAGAAAAGGGACAGGAGGAGTAAATTGCTGAGTGCTTTAAGGAGAAAGGCTTCTCAAGTTCAAGAGTTCAGCAACTGTGGTCATCAAGATTCTCACACCCTTTCCGATGTTACTAGAACAGTGTTAAAACACCAGCTAGCATCTTTGCTTGCAATCATGTAAAATTAGATTTCTTGCCAAAATGCTGTATAAATGGTACAGAATCTTTTGTGACAGGTCTGTTCATTTTTGCCTGAGTCCCAGAGAGCTCAATCCAACACCACTGGCATACTTTAAATGTTAATGTAGTTAACTGATTTCTTCAGTCTTGTCCAAATCGAGGTATGCACAAGCTTCTGCCAATTCTCAGGAAGCAAATTTATAAATTTTGCAGATATCAACAGAATAACAAACATCCTTTTCTCCTGGGTGATAAAAAGCTTGATGTAAACCCAAATTATGAACCAGTGGAAAAACGACTGAGTTGTACTGTAAATATATGTAGAGTGATGAAAAATATATAGGCAGTAAAAGCATTTGTTTAAGCCTATTAAGTACCTAACCCATTACTTCTGTGCTATGAGATGCAAAAGCATTTAAGCCATTGCCTCACTTATGTGGTATAACCAGGCCAATTAGGAATTAAAATACATATGTGGGAAAACCTGTGATGGTACTGAGTGGAATAAGTGTGACGCAACTGACCTGGATGAAGGGTTTCCTGCCCCTTCTTCTTGCAAGAGCAAAGCCAAAGCAGAGTGCCCTGAAATTTATTTCATGCTACTTAAGAGGAACAAATGTTTCATTTGAAGCATGGTCCTTTAAGAGGCTTACGATTCACACAAAAAGCAAAACCTCAGGGAATATCACATTCAGGAGGGCCTCAATAAACCTGTTCCTTCTGGGTCCTGGGAACACGTGGCCCTTGATAACCTAGACCCCAATGAAGAGCTGACCACATACACAGAAACAAGGGATGAACCAATGGCATGTGGAATTTTAAATGGAGTAAACTTAGTTTGCATTTATGATATTTCTCTCTTCTAACATGTAGCACAAAAAGTCTAAATAGGATAGATTAACTCCTAAAATATGCACTAATTTTTTTACTGCACTGATTTTATTACTCATCTTCAGAGCTGATGAGTGATGCATAAATAAAGGAATTCTTGAATTTTCACACATATTTTATTATAAAATGCAACAGAGAAAAGTGAACCGAATCACAAATTATCTCACAGATCAAACACCCACATAACTTCCATTTAGGTCGAGAAATAGAACAGTGCCAGGACCTCACTGGTTGCCTTTTGCCTGCTCAATCACTTACCCCTCACTGCCTGGGAAAGATAACCACTGTCCTGAGTTTTATGATTTGCATTTTC
>VMDR010034741.1:0-10975 GCA_007922815.1 Macrotus californicus | reverse complement strand
TTGCTGGAGTTTTCTTGGATAGTAAGTGGCCCCTAGCCTGGGCTTTGGAGATACAGGGTTAGCAAAGTCCAGCACACTTCCTGCCTTCATGGACTTTACAGGATTTAATTCCTAGACTACACTTTCTACCTAGTTCCAGGACATACCCTGAGAGTACCGTGGGAAGGTCAGGAATATACCGTTAAAGTCGGAAAGCCTGATTCACTGATATTCATTCGCTCTAGCATTGAGGATGATGTCTCTTGTGAGGAAATGACTGTAAGTGACACAAAAGTAAAATGGAGAGATGAGCAAAGATCAGAACAGTGTCTTTTAACTCCCTAAACACTATCCCTTCCCTAAACACTGTAGCATGGTACTCCTGTTTGACGTTGGCACTGAGTGAGTGTTCATTTAGTGTGTTCATTGCCTATTAGACAGTGGACTTTATTCCCACATGACGTCTTTTGATATAGACGGCCAGGATACTGTTTTTATTTGTTTACGTTATTCCTCTTGGTTTACAGTTGTTTGCTGGTGTGAAGGGTGGAGAAAGCCTGCAGCTCTTTGAGCAGAGTTCTCGCTCTGCCGGTAAACAAGAAGCACACACCATGGAGGCTGCGAAGCTGGTCGAGTTTGACCTGAAGCAGACGCTTACCAGGCTTGTGGCGCATCTGTTTGGGGATGGTAAGTTCTCACAGGCCTTTGTCTTTGAGGGCTTAAATAGGCACAACTTACCGTCACTCAGAAACCGCTGACGCTAGTTGTGTCTACAGTGTTCGGTCTAAGTTGTAGCTTATTGGCTCAGGTCCATAGTCATGTAGAACTTAGTAGATTTCCTAGTTCATTCCATGTGAGGAGCAGGAGGGTATGGAAGTAGAATTCGGTAGGGAAAGAAAAACGATGATATCCCGTGATGACAGTGATAGTGGATTAAGATCAGGTCATTTGTCAGTGGTGAGGAAGTGTCCAGACTGAGTGTTCGACTTGAACGGTGGGGCAAGATTCTTTTCTTTTCTCATTTATTTATCTACTTAACTTAATTTTTTTTCCAGTTACAGCTAACATTCAATATTGTGTTAGTATCAGGTGTACAACATAGTGTTTAGATAGTTCTATAACTTACAAAGTACTCACCTCAGTAAATCTAGTGCCCATGTGACACCGCACGTAGTTATCACAATATTATTGAGTACATTCCCTATGCTGTACTTTACATCCCCGTGACTATTTTGTGACTAGCAATCTGTGCTTCTTAATTCCTTCATCTTTTTCACCCATTCCCCCAATTCCCCTCCCCTCTGGCTACCATCAGTCTGGTCTCTGTATCTATGAATTTGTTTCTGTTTTGTTCTTTAGATTCCACATCTGAGTGAAGTCGTATGGTGTTTGTCTCTCTCTCACTGACGTATTTCACTTAGCATAATACCCTCTAGGTCCATCCATGCAGGGCAAGATTCTTAACCATGTGAGTGGGCCCAGTAGAAAATTTTACATATTTATGTATTGATTACTGCTGTCAATAGTAAAAATATTAACAGCGAGTTTCCTGGAAGAACAATATTGTTAAGAGCTGGACTCTCACTTTAGTCACTTGCCCTCGATTATTTCTCTAAGGAAATTTTTGTTTGCATTGCACCCCCTTCCAATTATTTCTAACTTCTTGAGATAATTGTTTGTTTTTAGAAAGCTGTAAAGGGAAGGCGAGGAGATTTTTCTTAATTGTGGCCCATGGTTTAAAAAATGTAGAAAATAGAAGCTAAGTAAGCTCTTATCCTTGTGAACTTCTTAGAAGAACATCTTTATTGAGGTATATTGACAAAAAGTAAACCACACTATTTAAAGTATACACTCTGCTAAATTGACCTGCAATGAACTGAACACGTTTACACACTTTTATTAGTGTTGACCTAGGCACACACCCATGGAACCACCAGCAGAACTGAGATAGTAAACGCGTTCATGACCCCCACAAGTGTCCTCCCGGCCCTTGGTACTCTCTCCTTCCTGACCTGCCCTGCGTCTCCTCACTCCAGGCCGCCAGTGAACTACTCTCTGTCGTGATTGATTAGCTTCCACCATTTAGATTTAAGTAAATGGAATTCTGTCATGTGCACAGATTTTTGGGGCCTGGCTTATTTCACCTAGCATAATGAATTGGAGACCCACCCGTGCTGTAGTGCACATCAGTAACTTAACCCTTTTTATTGCTGAGCACACCATTCCATAGTTTGTTTATTCATCCACCCACTGATGGACATCTGGATTATTTCTCGTCTTTTGCTATTGCAACTAGAGCTTCTAGACCTGTTTTGCACACAGGTTTTTGTATGGACTTATGCTTTCATTTCTCAGTGGAATTGCTAAATCATATAGTGGATGCATTTTAACCTTCTGAGAAGCTGCTGAACTGTTTTCTGAAGTGGTTTTGCAATTTTACATTCCTTCTAGTTGTGTATGGAGATTCCAGTTGCTGCAGTTGTTCCAAGTGCTCCCATAACACTTGATATATAATCAATCATTATAATTTTAGCCATTTTTTCCATTTTATTTTTGCTTAATCCCTTCACCTTTTTCACCTAGCCTATCTACCCCCTCTCCTCTGACAGCTATGAGTCTATTTCTGTTTTGTTTGTTAGTTTATTTTGTCCATTAAGTTCCACATATTTGTTGTGATTCACCTTTCCTAAAATTGCTACATTCTCCAAAGTCTCTTTTTTTTCTTTATTTTTTTTAGTTTTAATTTTTTTAGAGAAAGGGGAAAGGAGGGAGAGAAAAAGGGAGAGAGAAATATCCATTGGTTGCCTCTCATGCGTCCCCAAATGGGGACCTGGCCTGCAACCCAGGCATGTGCCCTGACTGGAATCACATCGGGACCTTTTGGTCTGGCCACAGAGCCACACCAGCCAGGGCTAATTCTAGCCATTTTAATGGGAGTGTAGTGTTATGTCAAAGAAACAGCATATATGAAGAACTCCAAATGAACAAGTGAAAATCAATGTACGAGAAATGGGTGAACGTGAATGTGATAAATGACATATTGAGAAGACTACTGAACATGTGAGAAGATGCTCACCCTCATTAGTAATCAGGGGAAAGCCCATGAAAATCACCATGAGCTGTCCTTTGCCACTTTTCATATATAGAAACATTTTGAAAAGTCTAATATTTGTAAGTATTGACAAAGATACAGAAAAATAGATGGAGTACAAAGTCCTGGTCATATGTAGGAGTCTCGTCTCTCACCCCAGCTGGAGATCCAGCACTCACTCTTGATTTACCTGTTTTTCCACTCCTCCAGATTCCCCTGCTTACCTGGGAACTCAAATGTGTATTTAAAAGGATTTTTGGTATAATGTACTAAGTTTCTGATGCTCTGTTTTAGCAAGATTTGTTAGAGTATCTAGACTTACATATTGTTAAATGTATAGTTTATATGATATTTAAGAAACCACTGAATAATCCTATATATTTTTTATACATATATTTTTTGAAAGAGTAGGTCAGCTTCACTCTAGTTTCCTTTTCTAGGAGGTGGAGGGTGGCATTAGGAAAGAGGTACAAACAGGCGTCAAGTGTGCCCATAGTGTTTTATTAGGAAAGATAAGTTAAATATGAAAAAGTTATGATTTGGTAAAACTGAATGGGGAGTGCATGGATAGTTGGTATTTTCTGTTTCTGTCTCTTGGCTTGAAATATTTCATGCTAAAGTAGTGTAGTGTAATGGTGAAGCAGGTTTCAGATAGAGGTTATTGATGCGAACATTTTATTATACCCAGTTTTTCTTTACTTTCATAGAAAAGAAAAGAATTATGATATTTTTAGAAGTAACATAATCTCGTTAACACTGGGATGCAGGGAGATGGATTGTTTCTTCAAGCCATTTTTGAAGCAGGTTTTGGAAGAAAGGATCTCTAGTATTTTCAGGAGATAGTATTCTGTCTGCAGGGGCTTTACAAACAGATTCAGGCTTATCTGAGTTTTTTCATTGTCGATCTATGGAGAGACTCGTTGGAGCTCTCCTTACTGATGTCTTGCTATACGCATTTCTATCATCAAACGAGTTGCTGTGTTTGAGGTTTAGAAACTGCCTCACAGTTAGATAGCTGAGCGGTCCTGAGTGTATAGGTAGCCTGCTTTCTCTAAGGACTAGGAATTTTTTTCTCCTCTTTCTTTGTTATTTTTCATCATCCCCACTGTTCCCCCGTACCTGCCCACCCGACCTCTACCACACCTCTGTTTAGTACTGCCAGCTCCTTCACTGGCTAATTCTAACTTGTCTTCTAGTGCCAGCTCAGATGTCCTCTTACCAGTACCTGTTTCCATAGCTCATGCTGAATCCTGGAGAAGAGTCCTTTGTGTGGTCATCTGAGTTCTCTTTGGGGGTGGGCTTTTACTTTTCTGAGCAGGAAGCACCTCTGGATTTCCACCACGTTGTGGGCATCACAGTATTCAATAAACTAGACGTAATCCTGTCTTCAAGGAGACGTGAATCTTAAGTGTTCTCACAGAGAAACCGTGTGTTATGGGAGCAGACAGGTGAGGTGCCTCCTCCAGTGTCTGGCATGTGCTCCCGGAAAGGTTCTTGGTTGGGGAACATCAGAGCTGACACGTCGTTGACAGCAAGCAAGAGCCCTAGAGCTGGGATGTCCAACCTTTTGGCGTCTCTGGGCCACACTGGAAAAAGAAGAGTTGTCTTGGGTCACACATTAAATACATTGTAACACATAAATCGCAAAATAATCTCATGATTTTTAAAGTAAATTTACCACTTTGTGTTGGGCTGCATTCACGGCCATCCTGGGCCGCAGGCTGCAGGTTGGACAGCCCTGACTGAAAGAAAGCCTTTAAGAATGAAGAAAGGAAGAGGAGAAAGGAAGAAAAATGGTTAACAGAGACATCTCATGGCCACCGAGGAACAGTGTATGGAATCAGAAAAATTGAAATTCTCTTTCATCCATTTACTGTGAAATCTTGAGCAGGTCATTTAGTGCTTTAGGCCTCAGTTTTCTAACTTTCTAGGGTGCCTTGTAAAAAGAAAATATTATAATGCATAAATGTGGAAAAAATGAAGGAATAAGGAAGGGAAGGAAAATTATGATAAAGCAATAAAAGCAAGGAGCATGTGAAGGAATAGTAATACAACCAAAGAGCAGTAGTTATGGCTGATTTGTCCTAATTTTGTCTAACGAAATGAAGTGTAGCTCTACATCAGACTGTGGCACAGCTGTCACATTGGTACTGATGACGGGCTTAACATTCTCTCCGAGCATCAGCAAATATTTTTAAAAGGTATACAATATGCTATTCACAGTAGAGATTATAAAAATATTACTAGGGGCCTTGAGGATATATGTTTCTCTGAATATGGTCCTGGACTTTTCTTTGTGTTATTTTTAATATTTGTATTTGAATAGCTTTTAAAACCATGCATTGAGGTGACAGTTTCCAGGTAGCAGTTTTCCTTATAAAAAACCACTTCTACATATATGATTTTTTCTGACTGAGATACCCATTATGCCTGTGGCCAAGAATTAACAATCTTGACTTGAAATGGCAATGAAGTTGTAGCTTCTTTGCTTTAGGCAAATGTTTGCTTTATTTTTAAAATACTGCTGGCTTAGACTGTTGGTTTCAGATTTCATTACAGATCAGAGTAGCTATTTTATAAATCTTCAAATTTCCTTTAGTGGAATGGCATTAAAGTTAAAAACCTACCTGCTTGGAGAGTACTTTCAGTGTTCATATGCACTAGTCTATCTGAGAACAAAGCCTTTTGTTTTTTCTTTCCAGCCATGAGATCATTTTTAACCCTTCTCACACAGCAGCCAAGCACCCTGAAAGTCCTTAAAGACACATTAGCCACACATCTTTACCTGGACCCGTGCCTCTTTGCCGAGCCGCCCCCTACCCCCGCCCCCTGCCCCAGCCGTGCCTCTTTGCCTAGCCCCGGTGCATTTTGTGCGTATTGCTGAGGGAGTAATTGTAGGAGTGGGTGTGTGAGCTTATCCCAGGTGTGTCTGCATGTTTGTAACATCTGCTAAGATGCTTCTCAGGGAACATATTAAGCAGAGTGGGAAGGTGACCCAAACCAAGGCCCATTTTATGAACTATAAGGGTGAGGAATACGCATTGCAGAAAACAGGAGCTGTTTGCTCTCATAGTTTTCACAGTGAATGTTAACAACTCCCTCAAGACTCTTGGGTTGTGTCTTCCGTACTCTGAAGAAAAGTGCCTTGTTCTTGCTTCATGCATTCCAGAGGGTCATTTCAGTTTTGTTTTGTTTTTCTGTGGGGAGCATGCTAGTTTTTAAAAAATGCCTTGGTAAACCTGTCTAGGTACAAATGCCCTCCAAGTACAATACTCTTAATAATACTTAATAATACTAGGTGCAATACTCTCTTAATAACAGCGATGATAATGGTGATGACAATATAGAGATAACAATGTGTAGTGCCACATACTGCGCTAAACACTCTTACAAGACATTTTTTGCTTTGACCTCTATCTATGATATAGGTATTTAAAAAGATTTTCTTTTATTGATTCTAGAGAGACGGGGAGAGAGGGAGAAAGAGAAGGAGAGAAATTCTGATGTGAGGGAGAAACATTGATCAGGTGCCTCTCACATGCACCCCGACTGGGCACATGCCCCGACTGGGAAATGAACCCGTGATCTTTCAGTCTGTGAGGCAGCACCCACCCAACTGAGCTACAGCAGCCAGGGCGTGTGATGTAGGTATTATTATGATCCCCATTTTTTAGGTGAGGGAAGCTGGACATAGAGAAGCCAAGTTCCAGGTAGAGCTCACACAGCTGGGAAGTGTTTGAGACAATTTCAGCTCAGACAGTCTGACTTCTGAGCCCGTGTTAGAGGTAAGCTCTTTTGATAAATCATCTTAATAATATTTCTGAGACTGGGAGGCCTACAAAAACCATGGTGTTAAAAAATTGGTCCTCTTCCTAGGTCTCCCTATCACTAGTTTGTGGTAAAGCCCTACTTGCCTCATCATATTCAGTTACATTCTGGTTGCCAAAGATCATTTAAAAACTTCGAATTCAATCTTTCTTTAATGAGTTAATGAGTAGGAACTGCTTTGGCAGGCCTCAGAGTTATTTGACAACTCTTTTGTTGGTTTTTATAAGTTTAAGCTTTTCACTTTTTAAAATTATTAGTGTCGTATTTGTTCTTGAAAAGCAAAGTTAAAAATTAGAACACGCTATTTCCTTGTAGCAGTTTGTTGTTATTACGGTTGTTTTAGTTTCAGGTGTTATTTTCCCCTCTCTCCAAAGCAGTTTATTTAATTTTCTGCTAACATATCAATTGCACCAGCATCCTAAGGCTATTATGAGAAAGGTTATCAGTTTAGAATTAGAAAGAAATACAATAACCTTTAGACTATTTTTATGCTGGTAGAATCTGCTGTCATTTTTAACATTTCTAAATTGTTTCTTGTATATTTTGTACCATGTTTGGCAGATCATTTCTATCAGAGCAACTAAGGTGGGGATTTAGAATCCCTGACATTTTAGTGTTGCTTTCGGTCATTCAGGTTTGCCAGCTCTTTTTTTGGCAGTCTCTTTCCTAACCATTGGAATTTCCCTTTCTAAAGCATTTGCCCCAGCATAGTTTATATGGACTAGTCTGCCTGGGAACTGGATTGTGATCCTCTGCTGTTGGCTAGATATGTTACCCTGAGCAAGTTGTGTCTCTTCCCATTTGTTTAAAGGCAAAAAAGGCTTGTGGTGGTCACTGAGATGCACCTCCCAGCGTCCCTTCCCAGGACCCTGCTGGTGAGAGTGCAGGTGGCCTCCAGCTGTCAGCCACTTCGAGGATTGCCTCCCCTATGGGCAGCCTTTTTGCCTAAGGATGTGCCCTTCCTGGGGTGGCCCACATTCAAAGACTGTGGTTGTGGCAGCAACATTAAGGCCCAGCGTTTCGGTCTGACACTGCATCCCCCTATCCAGGGGCAATTCTGATGGGCTGTTTCAGCTCCAGAGTTCTGGCCCTCAAGGTTAAGGCTTTTTGGGGCCTGATTGCAGTTCATTGTCTTCTCCCTCTGCCCCAACCTGCTGTAGCCCTCTTGCTTCCAGACGTGTGGATTCCCCCAAATTAACCTGTTGGTCAGCCCAGCCTCCACAGGGACCATACGGTCTCATTCAACCAGAACATTTCTGGGCTCTGTACTGTGAATGCTGTTCTGGTCAGGAGTTTTTCCATGTCATTTCCTATTTTTCTCTGTCTGTGAATCCCTGTTAATATAAATGAAGTGATCACAAGTTATATACATTTGACTAATGTATATACTAATGCCTGTGTTGTATACCTGAAACTAATGTTGTATGGCAGCTATCATTGAAAAAGAAAAAAAATTATGAAAAACATAAATGAAGTAAAAGTGGTTGAGAATAATCATAAGGTTTATGGTCTTCAGTTCTACTTTGTTCCTAAAATTGACAAACTAAAAAAAACTAAGCCTGTCGAATAATGTCTGAATCAGACCTTGCGAGCTCTCTGGTGCTGTCTGACTTGGAGACGCCTGCCTTTCTCAGCACCTAGACAGTGAGGTGGCCAAGCAGCAGCTGTGTCCGGGCAGTCGCGCTGCCTCTGCTCCCGTACCTTGAGTGTGGTTTGAGCAGGACACACTGTCAGGTCCAAAGGGGCCGACACGCTCAGTCTCTCTGAGCCTTGGGGTCACTGGGTCTGGAATGGGGATAGGAGGTGTCTTGCATTGCAGAGGTGCTCAGTGGAAATAGGACATCGCCTGAGGACTCAGAAGAAGAGAGAGGGAAGACCCACTTTGCTTTACTGTCTGGGGAATGGAGACGATAATGTGCTGGAGTTGCTCTCTCTGGTCTAAGGTGTGGGTACCAGGAAACCTCTTGGGAGAGAGCTTGAGGCAGCAATGGTCGAATTGAACTGGAGTATATTTGAGAAGCCTGAAGTCCACGATTTTGTGGCTGTTGGGAAAGGGTTAGCAGATAGGCTTCCTGCTAAAGAAATAAGGTGAACTTGTTGGAGTTTTATATTAAATAAAACAAAACCATTGGGCCTTGAGGTACAGACAGTGAAAAACAGTATTTAAAATTTGAGGGGTACTGTGTCAAGACAGTTAATGGGCCAGGAGCCGCACCTATTGCATACTGTTTCTACTTGCATAGTCTTCCAGGTGGTTGGAGACAGGTAACCTGGAAAACATTAAGATTTGTGGGAGAGGGAAATTTCCTTCTCTTCTCCTTAGGTGTATCGAAAGCTCAAATTCTCCATTCATTCCTCATTTCTCTTCTGGCCTCTTCTAGCCCTAGCTATTATAAAGGGCTACATAGTCTGGGCAAGGTTATCTAAATTCTGTTATCAATCACGTTAAGTTCTTTGAATCCTTGACCTGCCCAACTCAGGTGTTAAACACCTAACCTTGAAAAACTCATTTGTTCAACACTTAACCTTGAAAAGACCTAACCTTGACTTGATACCCAAATCTACTTTTTCTGCTTTTTTCCTGTCTCTGCTCAGATTTTGTATTCAATAATCTGCCGCCTTAGCCAGACTAAGGTCAGTAGGGATTTTGTTTCTTATCTTTAGTCAGTTCACTGTATGAATCCCTTAGTTATTCCAGCTCGTGAAGAGCCTCAACATTCCTAGTCTCTGTTGAGGATAAGCTCATCCATTCTGTTAAGGAAATATAAGTGACTGGGTGTGAACTTAGTGCTTACGTGGCCTCCTGATCCCATTCTTCTCGATTCCCATCCCACTATTTTCCTCAATTATCAATTTAAAATATGTTCTAAACTTTGTCATCCCAAATAAAACAAACAAGCAGATGCCATCAGTGAACTTCCTTCCTTCCTTTTTTGGAAGCTCACTCTCCTTTCCTTTTCAGCCACCCCTTATTACACGTTCCTTTCTGTTTCTGCTCCACCCAGGTCCCGTTGATTTTAACTGCTCTCCCGAGGTCACACTGACTTCCCGATGATGAAATCCAACAGATTGAGAAAAGTGCTTATTAGGCTGAACATTTTTGCTTATTTTTTAAAAAAGCTAAACATTTTGAAGGACACAATTTAAGTTTTGACATTTATACACGTATGAAATCACCACGATCAAGGTAATAAGATCTGTTACCCTCAAAAATTTCCTTGTGCTCTTTTGTCACATCTCCCTGCCAAACTAACAGGCAGCGATCCGCTTTCTGTCACTATAAAGTAGCTTGTGCTTTCCGGATATATTTAAATGGAATCCTACAGTGTACATTCTTCTTTGGCCTGGCTTTTTTTCACTCAGCATGATTGTTTTGAGATTGATCCATTTTACATTTATACTAGCAGTATGTGAGTAGACGTTGCTCACCATGTTTGCCAATACCGTGTGGTTGGTCATTTTAATTTCAGCTCTCCTCATAGGTGTATAGTGGTATCTGATTGTGATTTTAACTTACGTTTCCTTAGTAACCAATGATGCTGAGCATCATGTGATTATTTGCCATCCATGTACCTACTTCGGTGAAGTGCCCACATTTTTGCTCATTTAAAAAATCAGTTTTCCTATAATTGATTTTTGAAATTTCTTTATATATTCTGGATATGTCTTTTATTAGATCTGTGATTTGCAAATATTTTCTCCCAATCTTTGTCTGTCTTTTCATTCTCTTAACAGGATCTCTCAAAGGACATATGTTCTTAATTTTGATGAAATATAATGAAACATTTTTTTTCTGTTATGGATTATGTTTTTGGTGTGGTTTCAGAGAAACCTTTCCGAATCAAAGGTGATGGTTTTCTGCTCTGTTTTCTTCTAGAAGCTTCACAATTTTCAGTTTTATATTTAGGTCTGTGATCTTTTGAAACACTTTATACATGGTATGAGGTGTGGATTAAAGTTTTTCTCATACAGATATCCAGTTGTTCCCTCACCCTTCTTAAAATGACCATCCTTTTTCTGTTTAATTGCCTTTGTACCTTTGTCTAAAATCACCCGATCATATATGTTTGGGTCTAT
>VMDR010034740.1:0-10974 GCA_007922815.1 Macrotus californicus | reverse complement strand
TTTCTATATACAGTAATGACCAATTCAAATAAAGTTAAGCAGACATATTTATAAAGCATTAAACAATAAAATACTTAGAAATAACTTTAACAAAAGAAAGTCAAGTCCTGATGGTGTAGCTCAGTGGGTTGAGCACTGGACTGTGAATCAAAAGGTCGTTGATTTGATTCCCAGTCAGGGCACTGCCTGAGTTGTGGGTCAGGTCCCTGGTTGGGGGCATGTGAGAGGCAACCAATTGGTGTTTCTCTCACATGTTGATGTTTCTCTCCCTCACTTTCTCCCTCCCTTACCCCCTCTCTAGAAATGAATAAATGGAATCTAAAAAAAAGAAAAGAAAAGCAAGACTGTAAAACAATATATCATTGAAGGATGTTAAAGAACATCTCAATAAGTAGAAAGACATCCCATGTTCATGGATAAAATAATTAATATTAAGATAAAAATACTAAAAATACTCTCCAAATGGATTTACAGATTCAATGCAGTGCCTATCAAAATACCAGCCAGCAAAAATGCCAGTCTTAAAATTCACATCGAAATACAAGGGACCCTAATAGCCAAAACAATCTTGAAAAAGAACAAAGTTGGAAGACTCACACTTCCCTATTTCAATACTTACTACAAAGTTATAGGAATCAAGACTGTGTGGTACTGGCATGAGGATAGACTTAAAAATTAATGACTATTGCCCTGGCTGGTGTGGCTCAGTGGATTGAGCACCGGCCTGTGAACCAAAGGGTCTCTGGTTCGATTCCCAGTCAGGGCACATGCCTGGGTTGTAGGCCATGACCTCAGTAGGGGGTTCATGAAAGGCAGCCACACATTGATGTTTCTTTCCCTTTCTTTCTCCCTCCCTTCCCCTCTCTCCAAAAATAAATAAATAAAATCTTTAAAAAAATTAGTGACTAGAATTGAGAGTCCAGAAATAAACCTTTACATTCATGGGCGATTAAGTTTTTGGAAGGGTGCCAAGATAATTCAATGGGAGAAACAATAGTTTTCAACAAATGGTGTTTGGATGACTGGATATCCACATTTAAAAAAATGAAGTTGGATTCATGTCTCACGCCATACTAAGAAAAACAGAACAAAATGGACCAGAGACCTGAATGTAAGGAATAAGACTATAAAACTCTTAGAAGAAAACATAGGTGTATATTTTCATGACCTTGGATCAGGCGATGGTTTCTTAGTTATGACACCAAAAGCACAAGTGACAAATGATAAAATAGATAAATTGGACTTCATTAAAATAGTTCTGTGCTGCAAATGGTACTATCAAGAAAGTGAAAAGACAATTTAATCCACAGAATGAAGATAAATATTCACAATATATCAGATAAGGAACTTGTGCTTAGAATATACAAAGAAAACTTGTAACTCCACAATAAAAAGACAAATTACTCAATTCTAAAAATGGGCAAAGAATTCAAATAGAAAATGTGCAAGTGGTCAATGAGCACATGAAAATATGCTCAACATCACTAGCCATTAGAGAAATGTAAATCTAAATCATCATGAGATACCACTCTATACTGACTAAGATGACTGGAATAAAAAAGATGGACAAACACGTTGGTGAGAATATCAAGAAACTGAAACCCTCGTACGTTGCTGATGGGAACATACAGTGGTGCAGGTGATTTAGAGTTTGGCAATTTCTTAAAATGTTAAACATAGAGTTACCATATGACCCAGCAATTCCACTCCTGGGTGTAGTCCCAATAGGTGAATTGTATGGCATGTGACTTATATCTCAATATAGCTGTTAGAAAAAGAATAGGAGATAGATTTCTTCTATATCCTCTACATAGATTCCCCAAATATTGGCATTTTACTATGATTGCTTTATTCTTGTTGCCATACACACATGCCTGCATGCACACATGCAATTATTTTCTGAATATTTAAAATTAATTGAGACATTATTCTTCTTTATCTCTAAATGCTTCAGTGTGTATTTCCTAAAAACAAGAAACATTCTTTTCTAACCATAGTACAGTTATCAAAATCATGAAATAAACATTGATATAATACTATAATCTACAGATCTTCTCCAGAGTTTGTCAATTGTCTCAACACTGTTTTTTCTAGAAAAGGAGCATCTCTGATCATGCATTGCCTTCAATGGCATATCTTAGTCTCCTTTAATCTGGAGCTATTGTCTTTGTGTTTTATGACAATAACATATTTTAAGGGCACAGGTCAGTTATTTTGTAGAATGCCCCTCTGTTTGTGTTTATCTGATGTATCCTCACCATTAGATTCAGTTTTGTAGTTTTGGTAGGAATTTCAGAGAAGTGATATGTTCTTGGTGCATCAGATCTGTAGGCACACTATGGCAGATTGTCCCATTACTGGTTATGGTAACTTTGATCACTTGGTTAAGGTAGTGTCCGCCAGGTTTCTCCATGGTCAGGTTGCTATTGTTTGCTGTTGTTTTCCATTTGTGGGGAGACAATTTGAGACCATTCTTTATTAAACCTTCACCCACTAGTTTTTTCATTTATTATTAATTTTTGCTTGAGCCAGTCATTACTATGATGGTTGCCAAATGGTGATTTTTTTCCAGTTCCATTATTACTTCTACGAGTATGTTTATTATTTGGCTTTCTACTGTGAGGAAGAGTTTTCCATCTCTCTATTTACTTATTTATTTATGTAAATATGGACTCAGGGATTCCTAACCTTCTGGAAGAACAAGATGTTCTAAGCTCCTCCAGACTTTCCCTGTCCCACATCCCTAGAATCAGCCATTTAGTCTAGGTCCCTGGTTCATTTTGAGTGGATAATTGCACTTAGAAACCTATTTGGAAATTAGACACACAGACACCTCCCCATATACGTGTGTGTGTGTGTGTGAATACACACATATTCATGCATATATGTAGATGTATGTATATATGTGCACTTCCACACATCTGTATTTATCATCTATCTACTATATATCATCTGTCTATCTATCTTCTATCAACTATCTACCCATCCCATAAGTTCATACTGACACCTGTAATTTCAGGTATATTTTAGCCTTCTTCCCACTTGCTTATCTGTAACTTCTTTCTCTGTTACTGAGAAAACTGGCTCCCATAATCTACAATATATTTATGTACTTGCTGAACCCTACAATACTCAGAAACTAGTTTCAGAACTGTTCACTCATGTCTTTGCAAAAAAAAAAAAACAACCAAAAACCCCCAAATACTGCTCTCTAGAGTTTAATGTTTGTTTCTAGTTCTTTTGTCTTTAGCCTGAGGCCATATAGTCCAAAGACTGCTTTGGAAAGGTCCTTGAGTTAGTTCTTCCTTTCCTCTTCGGGGTGGTTACAGTGTGATGTATGGTTTGGTCCATTTGTTTCTGTTTGTATTTCATTTTAGGACATTTCCGCTAGCCTTGTCATTTTACTTATTTTAGATAATTTGAAGTTCAGATGCTCTCTGTCTTCCAGTTATGTTAGGGGCATGGGTTTTGTGTGGTTTTATTTGTTCTTGTGTTTTTCTAAATTGATTTTTATTTGCAAACTCTGTGGAAACTTCCAGATTTACTTGGCTGCCATTATCTTGGCTACCCAGATTTCTCCCCCCAAAATCAATGTTTTGAACATGCCATTTCTTTCCAGTTTGGTTTATAAATTGAATGCAGTTGTAATCTAAAGGCCATTTTTAAATGGGACTGGAGAAGGTGGCTCTTAAATTTATATAGAAGAACAAATGGCCAAGAATAGCTTAGACACTGCTAAAGGAGGAGGTAGAGGGAGTTGCCTTAGCAAATTCTAGGAATTATTCTCAAGGTACTGAATTAAGACAGTACAGTATTGGCAAAAGAATGGGAAAATAGACCAATGGGACAAAAATAGAGAATTTGAAAGCATACAAACCACATGTACAAACTCAATTTATGACAAAGCTGGTATTGTAGGCCAGTGGGAGAAGGAGGTGTTTTTTCAATAAATAATACTTGAACAATTAGTCATCCATATGGAAAATAAAGTCTGACAACATCAGCTGTTGGCAAGCCTGGGGAATTGTAAGGAAACGTAGGTACTATAGGTAGGCCTGGGATTGGACAAAATTGCTTGGAAAAGTGATTTGTAATTCCTTAGTAAAGTGGAGGTTTCCTGGGGCCCAGGGAGTTCCCCCTGGATGTGATCACTAGAGAAACCTGTGCTGGGCATCAAGAGGCCTGTCCATGACCTTGGAGAGTTACCCTGTTTGTAACAGCACAGAGAGTGCAAACAACCCAACTGTCCATCAAGCCAATAAGTGGACCGGGCGGATAGAGATTAGTTCTGAAACAGAGCAGAAGGCTGAGATGATGAATGGGTTGCAGCTCCTATGGAGCAACATGGATGAGCCTTGGAAATTCCATGTTCTATGTAAAAGCAGTTTGCAGAAGAATACAAACAGCATGATTCCATTTATATAAAGTTTGAATCAGGTAAAATGAAACAATATATTGTTTGGGGTTACATACAAAGGCAGTGAAACTATAAAGAAAAGCACGGGAGTGGTAAATGCAAAATTTAAGAGGTCACCTCTGAAGTGGGGAGGGGAGAGTGTGTGTGGGGGCAAATGACAAGGGACACCCAAGGTCCTTCACAGGTAATGTCACCTTTCTTTTTTCTAAGGTGGGTGGTGAGTATGCTGGGGCTCATGGTATTTATCGTTCTTTCTACTCACACATATTTTGTAAATTTCTTTTGCATCTTCTCAGTTCAAATAGAAGCAATTTTAAGCCCTAAGAGTTCTGCTGAATTACCTATGGAGAGACATTGTGAGCCCACAGTGGCTGGTAACCTCAGGAGTTGCCTCTGGGCCCTTGTGCCTCCCCAGGGAGCTTGGTCCTGTGCTCTGACCCTGTAGTTTTGGTCACAGCAGCTGGTACCCTGGGTAAGCTGGTACTGGAGTTAAAGTACTGAAGTACTTCTGTACCTGTTTACTACATTGCAGCTGAAGTGCTCCCCACCAGCTGATCATCCCAGTCTCCACTTCCTGACTCCCTCCCCCATCCTGCTCCTGTAACTAGCACCTCACATGGGGCCCAGCAGAGGCCCTCTGAGACCCTGCTTGGGGCCCCTGAGCAGCCTCCTGTGCTGGGCCACCAGGGTCAAGAGTGAGGAACATTTGTACTTCCTCCCGAGGCCCCTGCTCTGCAGCGAGGCCCTGCACCCCCGCTCTTGGAGGAGAGAAGACTCAAGGTTATATCCACCCACCGGATCCATTTGCTACCCCATCCACCCACAGCCAGTTTGCCTAATGACCAATTCACCTAATTACCAGGTCACCTCGAGGCCCAAATTTGGAATTCAAATGAAGGAGCTTATTTTTACCTTTTATTCTAACAGTGACTCCAGCTTAATCAGTTCTTTAATGATCAATTTACCTAATTAAAAAAATTAAGCATTTTGAAACCATTTCAGCAAAGGCTCTTCTGTCTCTACGGTGTGTTTGCAAGGACTGCTTTGTTGCTGGGTCAGGGTTACTTGCTCTCCTGTAGGCTCTTTCTGTTTCTTTCCAAAGTAGACTACATCTAGCTGTAAACATGTCTCCATGTCACAGTGTTTTCCAGAGCTGCTCATTTGCCCCTGGCTTTGGAGTTGCTTGCCTCTGGTTCTGACTGGTGAAGGACCCACTGGGAGCGAGGTGCATGGTATGTGCCACTTTATTGAATTCATAAGGAAAAAAGGGATTGGGACAAATAAAATGATGTACAACATATCTTAATAAAATATACTACACGTAGAACAAAGCAATCTTCAGAAAAGATCTTTAGACCAAAAGGCAAAAATATCTGTCACGTATTCCAGAGAAGAGGAAATAGAAAAAGACAAGTGGAAGCTGTCGCAAGGGTGCTGATTGCCCTCCTGGCTTCTCTTGGCCTCTGGACCCAACGGCTTTGCTGTCAAAGGACCTTCTTGACCCCAACAGGTCACGCCAGCCTCCTCTTACGTAAATTGGGGCAAGGCTGGTGTGTCCTTCGGATAGTTAGAGGTCTGTTAATCCATGTACTGTTTACTATGGAGCTGGCCTGGAGATCCACTTTAACTGCTATAGAAACACAGATTAAAGCAAGCTGCCCTGAGAGGAATGCTTTGTTATCTTTTGTTTGTTTTTTAAAAAATCCTTAAAATGTCAAACAGTTGGGAGAAAAGACAGCCCTGATATAGATGTAGACTGCACCTGGAGGCCTCCTAGAAGCTTCCAAATGCAACCCCAATGTCTCCCTGTGACTTGCTCATGCCCTTTCCTTGGCCTCAAGAGCTCTACTTGTATCTCTAGAGCCTTCTCTGCATCCAGCACCCTCCTCTGGAAGCCTTCCTCAAGTACCAGCCCACTTCTGTGAGCCTCTGGCATCATGGAAGGGCAAGGCTTGTGCCCCTCATTCTGCCTCCTCCGCTGTCCCTCACACAGAAGCTGTTAGTGGTTTCATGGGAGAGGAGGAGTAACCCCCAGCCCAATGAGGGGGTGACTCAAAGAGTGTCATTTGTGGAGAAGGAACCCTTGCTCTCTTCTGGGAAGCTCAGTTCCAGGCTGCCTTCCAAATAGGAAGTGAAGTGTGGCCCCGGGAATGGAAGTGCATGCTGGACTCCTGGGTGGGTACCTGTGTCTGCCTCCTGGGGTTTCTGGAGGCAGCAGTCTTGCTGGAGGCGCTGCTCAGATGAGTCAGGAGAAGCAGAGTGTGTGCTGGGAAGGAAAAGTTGAGGCACCCATACCCAAGCTCCCCTCCGCCCTGGGAGCAGGAAACACAGGGACCAGAGGGCTGAGGTTGGGAGGACTGTCTAGGCAGCTAATCTTGCAGGGGATACCCACCTAGAGAGGGGGATGGGATGTGGATACAACTGGAGTCCAAAGAGGTCAGGGCTGGCCAGCCCCAAGGAGTCCTTAGCAAGGAGGGGCTGAACCCACCTTAAGAAAGGGGTGACCCCCCCTTGGCAGGAACCACAGGCAAAGATGGAGCACCCTCCTGTCCTTGACCTTGGGCCAGCACCTGAGGGGGGTTGGTAGGGGAGGGGAGGTCAGAGCACCCTGTCTCCATTCCAGTCCATTCTAGCCCTAGGGATGGGGAGGGGTAGCTTTGAGTGGGATGTGAGTCTGGGCTGAATTTTAATCACTCAAAAGGACCAGAAAAGTTAATGGTTGGGGGTGAAGGGGTGGGAGTGGGAGGAGGTGCCAGAACACACCGTGACTGGCATAAACAGACCCTATTGTGAGTTACACTAGTGGAAAAGGTTGGTGGGGCCCCAGGAAGTGCTGGAGGGGCTATAGGCCCAGGTCTGATCCCTATTCCGGAGCTCTGAGTGCCCAGCTCCCACTCCCAAGGTCTTAGGGTGGCCTCCTCATCCCTCCCCACCAGAGGGGTTCAGCAGGTGGACCTCATCTGAGGCTGTCACATGGGCAGAGCAGGGAATAGCTGAACCCAGGGGAGCAAGGGACAACCCCAAGAAGGCAGTCAGGAAAGGGACCTGGGGGTAGGAAGGCAGCACTTCAGTGGGTGCTCTACTTTCCTAAAGTCAAGCCAGGTTGACTTTCATCTCCCTATCCAAGGAGACATTTCTCATAATTGAGCGTAGGAGGGGAGAGTGGGGAGAGACTCTATGTGGACAGAAAATCACCAGGCTGTGCTTTGGGGACAAACAGCAGGGGAGAGGTGAGAGGGTCCCTGAGTCTGCTCAGAGGCAGCCTGCAGATCTGGAGACCAGAGGGACTCTTTTCCTTGCCTACTGTCCTGGGAGGGTGGTAGGCTGCAAGGGGTGGGCAGGCCTACAGGGAATCACGGGGCTCATGGAGAACAGACAGGGCCCAGTAGGGAAGCTGCAGCCCATGGGGCTCCCAGCTCAGACCTACTAGCAATTTCCTAGACTCTAAACATCAAGGCACAAGAGAGCTGGACTTCAGAATTTCTTGTGTTGTGCAGGCTGGAGATCCCTGAGACACCTCTCCATGGGGAGCATAGCCAAGTGGTTCTCCCCCTCATGTTTCTCTGGCCAGAAGATGGGCATCCCCGTCCTGAGAACCCATGTCCAGCGCCCAATACAACAGTGTGTTCTGCCCAGGCATGTGTTGGCTTGAACATTTTTTGCTATTTCCTGCATAGCTTCTCTTCAAGGCTTTTTGATCTGTGCACTCAAAGACTATAGAATGCCCTGATAATTACTCTCTGGCCAGTGGGATTTCTGGAACCAGGTTTTTTTCTTTCTTTTTTTTTACCTGTCTCTCATTTGGTCACACCACCAGCTGCACATCCAGAGCTCCAGCATCCCATTGCGGGGAAATGGCTTCCACCCCACTGGCTGCCTGGTAGCTGAATGGAAACCATGGCAACAGGAAGCAGGGAGGATCTTCCTCTCACCCTGTAGAAAGGGCAGCCTATTTCTGGGACCTGAGCCCAGTTATTCACTAGTTTTGCATTTTCCTGTGAATTTCAATTCTGGTGAACTGGTGTTGACAGTGCTGGGCCTGAGTTTGGGAGGGCTGGAAAAGTGACCTGCTCCCCTTCTGTGTCCAAAGGAGACTCAACTCCTGGCTCCAAACCTTCAAGGCTGTTTGTACTGTCACAAGACTCAGTTTCTAGCTCCCAAATGAATGCCTTCTTTGGCCACAACAAGAGAAAATGTGTGCTTTGGGGGTGACTGAGGTGAGACCTGGACCCATTGAGGGCTTCTCATCACTGTGTGACCTCTTGCTAAGAGCCTGCTTCCCTATTTGGGCCCACTTGGCACAGTGAGAAGGCTCTAACATGGGAGGCAGACAGTCACGTTCCTTCAATCCAGCGACAAGCGCTTCTCGACACACGTACACACACACACATTCACGTGCGAGTTCGTGCCTGAGTACATGCACACATGCACACTCTAGTTGTGTGGCTTTTGGTGTAGACGACTCTGCCCCCTAGCGGCAGACTGCGGCCAGCGTGCTGGACTCAGGGGCAGGCTGCCACCCTGACTCCCTGGGATTCCTTCCAGCCTTGACTTAGGTGAAGGGTCTTTGAAGATGAAGGAGACAGACAGGAGACTGGTCCTCCCACGCTGGGTCCAAAGAGAAAACCGCACGCTAAACTTGGGGCAGGAGAGCATGTCAAAGCATCCCAGAAGAGGATAGCAGCTGGCTCCTACCTGGCTGGTCTTTCTACCTGTCACTCTCTCTTTGGGTGACAGCAGCTTCTCTCATGGCTGCCCAGGCCTTGCCCTTCAGGTTGCCCCAAACTGGGAATACCTCCTTGATGCTCCCCACTTCCTTCTTCCCAACACCTAACTCCTCATTCATCCTGGGGTGTTTATATCCCAAATAGCTTTTAAATAATTCACTTGTGGTAGGCAGAATTTTAACCTCTGTGACCTTGGTCCTCTGATGTCATACCCACGAATGTTACATTGTGTGGCTTTTGCAGATGTAATTAAGGCTACTAACTGATTGACCTGAACATAGGGAGATTAGCTGGGATTATTGGCTGGGCCAGACGTCGTCACAGGGATGCTTACAAGCAGAGCTTCACTGACTGAGGCCTGAGGGGAGTCAGAAAGATTAAAAGACAATGGGAAAGACTCCATCTGCCATTGCCAGCTTGAAGATGAAGGGACTTCGTGTCAAGGAAACTTTGACCTCAGTCTTACAGCGTCAAAGAACTGGATTCTGCCAATTTGAATGAACTTGGAAGCAGAATCTTCCAGAGCCTCCAGATATAAGTACAGTCCATCTGACATCTTTTGTTTGTTTTGTTTTTATTTGGAAATATTACAGGTTCACACGAAGTTCCAAAGACAGTAGAGGGTGGTCCTGCATATCATTACTCCATCTTCCCCCAGTGGTGACATCTTATATGAATATAAGGTGCAGGATCAAACCTGGCCTCTGGGGTGGTTGTCTGACTCCCTCACAGTGCCTCTGAGACCCAACTTCCTTTACCTTCTTGCTGGAGTTGCTCTAGGGCACTAACAATTTAAGGGTTCCCTTCTGGTTTTCATTTAAAGAAATACATCTTTATTGAGATAAAATTTACATACCAATTCATCCATTTAAGCTATAGAATTCAATGATTTTAGAATATTCATCACTATCACCATATTGTTGCGCAAGCATCACTACTATCTTATTCCAGAACATTTCCATCAGCCCCATCCCCAAAAGCCCATACCCACTAAGTAGTCACTTCTCATTCCACCCTCCTCAGTCCTTGGCAACATGCACTCCTTTCTGTCTCTATGGATTTCTGACCTATTCTGACCTTTCATGTAAATGGAATCATATAGTATGTAACATTTTATATTTTACTTCTTTGAATTAACATAGCATTTACAACGTTCACCCATGTTGTAGCATGCATCAGTATTTCATTCATTTTTATGGCCAAATAATATTTTGGTTATCCATTTATCAGTTGATGAACAATTTGGGTTGATTCCACTTTTTGGTTTTCATCAATAAATCTGCCATGAGCATTCATGTACAAGATTCTGCGTGACCATATGCTTCCATTTCTCTTGGGTCTATATCTAGGAGTGAATTTGCTCTGTCATATGGTAATTCTGTGTTTAACTTTTTGAGGAACTGCCAAACTTTTCCATAGTGGCTGCACCATTTTACATTCCCACCAGCAATGTATGAAGGTTCCAATTTCTTTACATCCTTTACAACACTTGTTCCCTCTTTTTAATTATAGCTACCTTACTGAATGTGAAGTGGTATCTCATGGTTTGGATTTGCATTTCCCTAATATCCAGTGATGATGAGCATCTTTTCATAAACTCATGGCACATTATACATAGTCTTCAGAGAAATGTCTTTTCAGAACTTATTTGTCTTGTTATTGAGTTGTAATGATTCCTTATATATTCTAGATATAAGTCACTTAACAGCTATATGATTTGCAGATAGATCTCCCATTCTGTGCATGGTCTAGTTACTTTCTTGGTGGTGTCATTTGAAGCAGAGAACTGTTTAATTTTGATGAAGCCCAGCTTATCTATTTTTTTCTTTT
>VMDR010034739.1:0-10974 GCA_007922815.1 Macrotus californicus | reverse complement strand
CTCAAAATAATGTTCAATTTATACATTTAAATTATTTAAGTCTAAGAATATTAATCTTTATTTTAAATGCTCTGAAAGTGTCTTCAAAATGCTCATGAAACATAAAAATCAACTTAAAATTATTGTAATGTTACTGAACACTGAAAAGTCTTCAAATGTTGATTGTAAATTTTTTACTAAGCATGAAAATTATGAGTACATGATCAGAAAAAGCTAAACACTGCACCACAGAGTTAGAATTTATAGTGTATTAATTCACTGTAAAACAAAACTACAACCACGAAAATCAAACATTTTAAATCTTATTCGCAATTGACACAGAGAGTGGGGTAATACTGTGAAGTGACCAGGAGAGTTTTCCCAAATACATAGGCCACTCTACCTGCACTCCATAAGAGTAGCCCTACTTTTTAAAAAAATATAAATCAGAACGTGTCCATTCCTTTCTTAAATCAGATCTAGACTTCTAACCATAATCAACACAGCTTTTCGAAAACCAGCCCCTCACCCTGCCTATCCCTGCGATCTATTCTCCAAGCTCCTTCTTGCTCACCTCACAGAAAGTATACTACAACAATTTTACTAAATATAAAAAGCATGCTGAAGTCTTCAAATGCTTATTAAAAATTATTATATGTGAGGCAGTAAAGTCATAAAGACTACAAGATCACTAAAAATTTAATTGTTATATTCTGGAATGGGAAGAATTTATAGAGCATAAATTAACCAGAAATAAACTTGGGGTCCTAGCATTGCCATTTCCTCTGCCTAAATGCTCTTCCCTCAGAACTCTGTATAAATGTTTCATTTTAGCTTTTTAACTTTAGCTCTAATGGCACTTCCTCGGAGATAACTTCTAGACCTCTTTCTTTAAAACAGGCTCCCTTCCGTCCTATCACCAAAGCTCTCATCAGTCTCTCTGATTAGCTAATTTACTTCCTCTGTTCTTCACTATCCACCAGAATGAAAGTTCCATGGGAACAGGCATGCGTAGCATTGGGACTACTGTCCGCCATCAAACAGGAATTCCTAAGTATCTGATGCGTGAAGAAATGGCACACTCCTTTTCCTCATCACCTATGCATGTGCAGCGGGGCATGCTGAGGAAGTGTGGGCAGGTAGTGTGTGACAAAAGCTCACGGGTGCTTCTTGTGTATACGCTGCACCCTAGCCTTCCAGCAAGAAGTCAGGTGAAGAGCTCGCTTGCAGTTCTCCTGGGCTGCAGAATGAACTCTGATGCAAAATGTGTTACTATGCAATAAACATTAGGTTTCAGACTGGTAGTGAGTCAAGCTCTTTTAACCATCTAAAACTGTATTTCAAAATAGACATGTATGCGCACACATACATTTTAATTAAACTGTTTACCCTTTCAGCCCTTAATTTTCTCAATGTCAATTATAATATAGGCACTAAATATATTTAAACCAAATATATATTCAATGCTCTATGAGAACCACTTAATGGTAATTAAAGAGTAGCGATATTAGTGAGTACAGATTGATAAAGGCGACATTTTGTCACATACTAGCATGCTTCTTCCAGTGCAACAAGTGACTTTCACAGCAATCTATTTCTATAATTTCAGGTGTTCATCCCATTATATATGATTTATTATAAGCTTTTATTCCAATTTAATTTACTTCAAACAGAAAGCCTCTATAAATTGTCATCAAATGTAAATGCAAGCAAGTTTTGTAATGGCAGGATGATTTCTGAGGGAAGACCACATCTTATCTTCCAGTGATCTTCAGGGAGCTACAATTCTGACAGCAAGGCCCCCATTTTCCCACACGATCTGCCTCTATTTACTGATAACTATGCCTAAATGCAGATTTTAAAAGCCCATTTGCAGTAAGACAGAATGAAGCAATGACACACACTACCACATGGGCGAACATCATGCTCAGTGAAACAAGCCAGACAAGAAAGGTCACATACAAATACAATGATATAAAATGTCCAAAACAGGAGAATCTTTTGAAATGGAAAGCAGACCAGGGGCTGGGAGGGAGGCAGGAATGGGGACAGAATGCTTGTGAGACAGAGTTTCATTTTGAGGGTGATGAGAGTGTTCTCAAATCAGATATTAAGGAAGGGTACACAACTCTGTGATCACACTAAAAGCCACTTAAGTGTCCACTTTAACAGGGTGGATTTTATGGTATATTCATTATATTTCAATAGAGCTGGTTTTTTTAAACTACTTTCTCAGGAATTCAATCCAAATGACATGTTTTAAATTCTATGGCAAACCCTAAGGTTAAAATTAAAAACTGCATATATAGGAAATGTTATATTACTTTGCCACAAACACTAAAACATGATATTCTACCTGGTTGTTGTCCTGGCTGATGGCTCTCCATTTTCATGCAAGGCATCACCATTTTGCTGTATTTCTACTGAACAACAAGAAAGAAAGAAACTAGGTTTTTATATACTTCCTGCTGATTTTTTTCCTAAATTTTAAAAACACACATTTAGCTTACTGGTTGGAGGTGAGTTGCAGCTCGTTAGATTTTCTGGCTCAATCACCAATCCATCCAGCACAACCGTTAATTCACCAGTTTGCACTATGCCATTCTTGTTTTCCAAGGAAAGTTTTAAGTGTTCTTTCACTCTTTCCACTAGAAAAAAAATCCTAATTTAAAAGCTGCTGCCACATACAAAAAATGTTTTAGAAATCAAAACTAGATATGAAGAATGACTAACTCAGTACGAAACTGCACGTAGAAGGGGATCCTTTCCATTTCTGTCTGTGGGCCCCTCTGAGACACCAGAGCTGCTCCCTCCCACACCTTCCTCACCCCCACCACAAGCTTCCAGTAGCACTTTTAGTTCCCCCTTTGCACAGCATAAACCTCAAGAGGCAGAAATGTATCTAGATAACAAGTGTAGCAATCACCTCAACAGACTCTTTAATCCAGGGTACCACACAGAAAACCTGTGGTTGAGGCAACTTTCTGTGTGAGAGTCTGTTTGGTTACTAATTCTAATCTGCTACTTGGAGATGCACTTTGAGTTAGTAGTCTAACTACTTTGAACCTCAGTTTCCTCAGCATAAAATGGCAATAATAAGAGCGTCAAACTAAAGGGATTACCGTAGGTGCAAATGCCATACCACACAAAATGCTCATACCTGTATCTGACATAGGAAGTACTAAATGGTTAATTCTGTGACAACAATTTTCTCTTTTATATGTACAATGCCAAACATTCCCTTCCTATTATTAAGATATCTAGTTCTTAAACTCAAGTTCATTTTGTTTCAACTTCTATTCTACAGAATGTAAACCAGTTAACAATAAAAGAAAACCTTACATAATGTCTACCCCAAATATTTGTACCACCATAAACCTCATTTCCATTCTACATCACAAAAATAACAATAAAAACAATAAGAGAAAGTAGGAAAATACAAAAGTAGGTATTTCAGCTTTATCTAGACTAATGATATTATATCTGAAGAAAACTACTGACTCCATTTCTATTTCACTCTTGTCATCTCTCTCCACTCAAAGTATCTGCAATTTGGAGAGTTAGCTTATTGTTCCTAAAACATAGATTCTTTTTTTTCTCTTCATTAAAAACCCTTTAATTATATACAATACTTCAAAGCAAGACATATATGCTCTTTGTTTTAAATTACTTTATTGTTGTTCAATTACAGTTGTCTGCATTTTCCCCCCACCATTCCTTCCCCCACCCCACCCCGCCCGAGCCAATCCCACCTCCCTCCCTTGCTCCCACCCTCCCCCTTGGTTATGTCCATGTGTCCTTTATAGTGGTTCCTGAAAACCCTTTCCCCCAGTCCCCTCCCCCTTCCCCTCTGGCCATTGTTAGATTATTCTTAATTTCAATGTGTCTGGTTATATTTTGTTTGTTTTCTTTTGTTGATTATAAAACATATAGATTCTTAAACGACAGCCTTTCAAAATCCCTTTAGTGTAGATTTCTTAGTGGTAAATTCTCTCATTTTAATCTGTAGTATTTGCATTCTCATCCTCTAGAGAGTTGAAGGGCATGCAATGTCACATTGACGATGACCTTCTCTCAACTCTTTGAAGATATTTTCCCACTATTTTCTCCTTTTATGACTAATTCTGTAAGTCTAGTTAATAAATTTTTGCAAATGCCTACTTTTCCTAGTGTTGCTTTCTTTGTCTTTGGGGTCATGTACTGCACTAGGACGTGTCTAAGTATGACTTCCTCTTTATCACCCTTCTTGGGATAGTATGAATCTGCAAATTCACATTTTTCATCAATGTTCAAGAACTTACAGTCAATTTCCAGTCAAGGTGGAGGCGTAGGTAGATACACTTTGCCTCCTCGCACAACCAAAAGAAGGGCAATGAGAAATTTAAAAACAAAACATAACCAGACCTGCCAGAAAACTGAACTGTATGGAAACCCTACAACCAAGGAGTTAAAGAGGAAACATACATAAAGACCAGTAGGAGGGGTGGAGATGGGCAGTCAGGGTGGAGAGGACTCACGGCAAGGCGGGGGCTGGAGCACCAGGGCAGGCAAGGCAGTGGCTGGCGGGGCGGGTAGTCCCACATTTGCGTGTGGATAAACCAGGAGGAACAATTGGGGAACAAGGCAGACAGTACAACCTGGGGTTCTAGCGTGGGAAAATAAAGCCTCAAAACCTATGCCTGAAAAAAATCTGTGGGTGGTGATGCATCAGGAGTAACTCCCAGCCTCACAAAAGAGTTTGTTGGAGAGACCCACAGAGCCCTAGAATGTATACAAAACCACCCACCCAGGAATCAGCACCAGAAGAGCCCAGTTTCCTTGTGGGTAGCGAGGGAGATGACTGAAAGCCTGCAGAGAGCCAGCAGCATTGTTCCCTCTGGGGCCACTCCTCCACATATCGCACCACAAAGCAGCAATGTGGTTTGCCCTGCCCTGGGGAATACCTAAGGCTCTGCCCCTTACTACGTAACAGGCAAGCTCAGACCAAAAATATGGCCCAAATGAAAGAACACATCAAAGCTCTAGAAAAAATACAACTAACCGACGAAGAGATAGCCAACCTCTCAGATGCAGAGTTCAAAATACTGGGAATCAGGATGCTCACAGAAATAGTTGAATATGGTCACAAAATAGAAGAAAAAGTAAAAGCTATACAAAGTGAAATAAAGGAAAATGTACAGGGAACCAATAGTAACGGGAAGGAAACCAGGACTCAAATCAATGGTGTGAACCAGAAGGAAGAAAGAAACATTCAAACAGAACAAAATGAAGAAACAAGAATTCAAAAAAGTAAGGGGAGGCTTACAAATCTCCAGGACAACTTTAAACGTTCCAACATCCAAATCATAGGGGTGCCAGAAGGAGAAGAGGAAGAGCAAGAAGTTGAGAACTTATTTGAAAACATAATGAAGGAAAACTTCCCCAATCTGGCAAAGAAAATAGACTTCCAGGAAGTCCAGGAAGCTCAGAGAGTCCCAAAGAAGTTTACACAAGTAGGAACATACAAGGTACATTATAATTGCATTAGCCAAGATTAAAGATAAAGAGAGAATCCTAAAAGCAGCAAGAGAAAAGGAGACAGTAGCCTATAAAGGAGTTCCGTAAGACTCTCAGCTGATTTTTCCAAAGAAACCTTGCAGGCAATGGGCTGGAAAGAAGTATTCAAAGTCATGGAAGGCAAGGACCTACATCCAAGATTAATCTATCCAGCAAAGCTTTTGTGTAGAACATAAGGGCAGATAAAGTGCTTCCCCAGTAAGATCAAGTCCAAGGAGTTCGTCATGACCAAGCCCTTATTATATGAAATGTCAAAGGGACTTATCTAAGAAAAAGTAGATAAAAAATATGAACAGTAAAATGACAACAAACTCAGTTATTAACAACTGAACCTAAAACAAAAACAAAAACAAACTCAGCAAACAACTACAACAGGAACGGATTCACAGAACTAGAGATCACATGGAGGGTTATCAGTGGAAAAGGAGGTGTGAGAATGGGGGAAAAGATGCAGGGAATAAGAAGCATAAATGGTAGGTACAAAATAGACAGGGGGAGGTTAAGAATAGTATAGGAAATGATGAAGCCAAAGAACTTCTTTGTATGACTCATGGACATGAATTAATGTCGGGGAATGATGGTGGGAGGGGCTACAGGGAGGAGGGGAATAAAGGGGAGAAAAAAATGGGACAACTGTAATAACATAATCAATAAAATGTATTTCAAAAAAAACTTACAGTCATTATCTCTTAAATAACCTCCTCTACTCCAACCTTCACTCCGGGGAGAAGCCAACCATGGTCCCCAGGTGGAATTTGCCCACTGCCTGTTCTATGCATAGCCATACTCTCTCTTTTACATGTTTTCTGGGGCTGCTTTTCTGCCATCATGGCAGAGCAGAATGGCTGCAACAAAGACCATGCTGTCTGCAAAGCCTCCCTATATACTCTCTGGTCCTTTACAGAAAAGGCTGCCAACCCCTGCTGTGGGGCTTGTTCTTGTAACCTGCAATCTTTGATGGAGAGTCATGCTCAGGTATTCATCTAAGACTGACCTTTGGGCTTGAGCATAGTCAGGGTCTGTATCTAATTCTGCCAGTGGGTTGAGTGCATCCTTGAGTCCAAGCTGAACTCTACTATCTGGCTGTCAGCCAAAAGTTCAGTATCTTGAAAGCTGCTA
The DNA here is from genome assembly GCA_007922815.1 of Macrotus californicus. Taxonomy (NCBI): domain Eukaryota; kingdom Metazoa; phylum Chordata; class Mammalia; order Chiroptera; family Phyllostomidae; genus Macrotus; species Macrotus californicus. The sequence goes on along the minus strand of VMDR010034739.1, from coordinate 4,320 downwards.
TCAGTATTGTCCACAATTCTAACTCTAGTTTATAAGGCTTTCTTTGGTTTTTAGGGGGGAGGGCTTTGAAGACCACCCCAGTCTCTGCAAAAATCATCAGTGCTACAAAAACTTGCTCTGTCTAGAACCTGACTGCTCTGCAGGCTGGGGAAGGGGTGTTGACATCATTCAATATCTCACAATTCTAAACATGGAACACTGGGGTCTAACATTTTTGAAACATAAAATCAGGGGACTATCACATAAAAATTCCCATCTACACATGTATGTGTGTAGGGGGAATTCTATTACAGTAGAAACAAGCCAACTCAGACTTCATCCACTGGACAGGCGAGAGTGCCTTGCACTCAGGGGCTGTACTTGGGGAAGCAGTATGAATCCACCTAATGTAGGCTCCCAGCACTGCCCACTCAGATCTTCCCATGGACTGAACACCAGGATTGGAGTGGTGTGGGGGGGCATGCAGATCCTACTGCCCCCAACTGCAGCCTCCAATATAGCACAGAGACTCTGTCCATCTCATTCAGTAATGCATCCTCAGTCGCTGACAGAATAGAGGTGCTTAATAAACATTGAAAACAAATTATGAAGATAGTGCTGTCCTCTGGGAACTATAAGGCGGAAGAAGCTACCTCTTCCTACCTGCTAGAAACTCTCCCTTAGTTTTAATAGGACAAAACAGTCAGAGTCTGAGGAGTTAAGCATAAAACTGGACCATTTATCCTATAATCAAGAATTTGTCAAAAACATATATGCTTTCTCTCCCCACAGGAAAAAAGTCTTTCAAAACCTTTCTTTTAAAGGGATATCACCCATTTAAAATAATTTAGCTCAGAGTCACAGTTTGAACCTATTTTTAAAAACCACTTGCATACTGTATTACCTATTGCTGTGTAACAAATTATCCTAAAATTCAGTCACTTAAAATGACAACAACCACATGTTATTATTCATAATTTCTGTGCTCCAGGAACTTGGGAGAGGCTAGCAATCTATACACAGAGCTGGCAAGTTGGTGCTGACGCAGCTGAGCGGCACCACAGTCTTCCCTGTCTGGCCTTTCCATAGAGTCTCCACAATGCTTCCTGCTGAGTGAGGAACCCAGGAGACCCAGGAAGAAGCTCAACTGTCTTCCAGGACCAAGCCCTGGAGCCCTGTGCCATCACTTCTGGCATACCCTACTGTCACACAGACCACACGAAGGAGTGACCAGAAGGAGGAGTGCTGGGGGTCACTTTGGAGACTAGCTGACATAAACATAAATATGATGGTAACAGATTCAGAATCAAAACAAGTGAAGCAGTAGGCCACAGATCCTGTAAGTCACAGACAGTCCCAAGAATAAAGCAGGCTTTCTCACTCCAGGTCTTCCCAGCATGTTACACTATAGGTCAGTGTGCACCAAATCACAGACAAAATTAGGTTCCCATGCCTATCAGGTAATAAGGCAAATTTCAGAATTTATAAAAGGACTTAGAATAGAAACAAAGCAACGAATATGCAAGAATAAAATAGAGAACTATCTAAAATAGAAATGGAAAGGATTTTCTGAGTATAAAAACAATGGAAGATGAATTAACTTTTATCACAAAAATATTAAACTTCTATAAATCATAAATGAGGATAAAAATCAAGACGCAAATGATTAACTGAGAGATGAGAAGAGCTTTTATAGTAAGAAACAAGGAACAAACCAAAAGAAAAATGTGCAAAGAATAAGACAATCATGAATGATGAAAGAAAAATGAAAAATAAACATCTGACTTTATTAATATTGAAAAATGCTTTGATAAATCTTCATCATGTTTATCTGCTAGTGTGGCAAATATTAGTGTGCACACTCCCATATGCCACATGTGTACAGATGAGGATGACCTTTCAGGAAGGACAGCCAGGCACAGCTAGAGGCTTACAACTGCCCATTCCCTTTGACCTAATAATTTCAATACTAAAAATCTTTCTAAAGAAGAGAAATGCACTTATATCACTGGATATAAAAATATTGTTTGTTCTAAACCTCAGCTTTAAAATGTCTTAGTTTGTGCTGATTGTAAGTAAATTTTTAAAAAGATAACTTTAAACTTAGTAAACTAAACAAATAACTAGTATCAGCTAAGTAAATAAGGCTAAAACAAAATTTTAAATAAAATTAGACTATGCTCTGTCCTCCAGTATATAGGACACATTTCTCTGATGTTTCGTGACTTCAATGTAAGAGAGAAAGTTCAAGTTTAAGTGAGCTTAATGAATTTCAACATGCTTTCCTTGACATAAACTAAGTTGATTCTACTGCCACCATAAAAAATTTCACTATAACCCAGTGTTTGAATTGCAGCCATCCCACTCCTCTCCAGAGTGTTTGAAGTGGCTCCCCATCAGTCTCAAAATTGAAATACAAAATGTAGCTCTGTATACATGCCAGCGTAGGACTTTGCTAGACTGCTCTTACACCTTTCACCCATGAACAGAGTAACAAAGATTCTCTCCTTGCCCTAGCTTCTGAGCCTTCTTCTCAAACAGGCCTCCACTTGGCGCACAAAAACTACAAATTCTCAGCACAAATAATTAAGAGATGTGAAAAAATACTAGCAGAGTTTCTACCAGCTCCAGGCATCCCCATGATAACCCTAGCCTCACTCAAACCGCCTAAGAAGGCTCAGGGCCCCCAAAGAACTGACTGCTTGTTCCAGTCCACACCTGTGATAGACCCAAACATCCTTTATTAGAGCTTTACTACAAAGGGCTTGATGGCAAGGGTGAATCCCTCCTCTGTCCTGAGATGAATTTGTACCTCCTGCAATTCAGGTGTTCTTCTCAAGGACTCAGAAGCCACTGCTCTAACATGTTGTCATCAGGAAGGCCAGGGCCTCTGTCTTTCCATTTCTGTGGGAGGACAAAATTCTAACTCTGGGACAGAGCTGGCTGAATTGCATCTACACCAATCAAGCCTTTCTGAAGTTTCACTTTTCTGACTCATCTTAATTCCACTAGGTCCTCTCTACTCCCTTGTTTTCCCTTCAAAATGTCCAGTAACTTCTGTACAAAGTGCAACCCTCCTCCTTACTGCAACAGTAGAGTACTGATTAAAATCTGTCCTTACCAGTTCAACTAGTGTGTCTGGCTTTGATTATCTTTGATAATAGATGAAGTTTTCCTTTGCAATTTAAGAAATAGGGTTGAGAGGGAGAAATATATCTCAGACATTAGTGTCTAATCATGGTGACAAAAAGAAAATTAAAAATACCACACATATCTGCAGAGCCAATTAAAAAACTTCCATAATTGAGAATGGTGTTCATGTGATCTGAACATATAACAAGGTTAACTGAGGCACAGATGAAGGCTTAAACCCACCAGTGTTCTGAGACAATATTAGAGGGCTGTCTGAGCAAAGGCTCTGGACACCACCTGACCAGGCTTATTCCTAAAGCCAAGTGAAGGTGCAGGACAGAAGCTCACTGGGTTTGAGAGTGAAGAGGGAGAGAGTTTTAAGTTGCAGGGGAATTTTCAAGGAAAATACAGATGTTTTATGTTGGGTCAGTTGTGGGCTTTATTTATGGCAATGGATGACTGTACCAGCTATATTACACCATGAAGATTGAAGAGATAAGTATCTTCGAAAATAGAAGAATACTTTTTCAAATCAATTAATCCTCCACCCTTACCCCGAATATATCAGAAAAAGGGATATGTGAAAATATGAATTTCTGAGAACAAAATGTCAGGGCCTTGAGTACAGGAAGAAATTAGCCTCATACATTTGAAGAGGAACAATGACCTTGACAACTGCAAATACATTTTTTATCCTCCCTGAGGACATGCTTATTGATTTTAGAGAGACAGAAAGGGAGGGGAAGAGAGGGAGAGAAAGATCAATTGGTTGCTTCCTGTACTCATCCCCGACCCAGGGACCAAACTCCCAACCAAGGTATGTGCCCTAACAGGAAATCAAATCTGCAACCTTTCAGTTTATGGGAAGACACTTTCAACCAACTGAGCCACACCAGCCAGGGCTGCAAATACATTTTGATAAGGGAGACTGCTGGGTTCGTATCACAGTGGGGGTAGGGGGTGATCAGAAACTGTGTACTCTTTATTTTTTCTATGTTTCTTCTTAAAATTCAATAAATGTTTATTTAATGAAGAAACATCCTTTATCTAAGAAAGTTAAAATACAATTAATTTTATAGGTTTCTAACTTTCCTCAAGTTATCAGATCATGTAACAGGTAGAAAACTTCTGGGAAGACAGAAAGCTTTGAACCAAGCATATCAAAAACATCCCAAAACAACACAGACATTTTTTTTTTTTTTTTTTAAT
>VMDR010034738.1:0-10973 GCA_007922815.1 Macrotus californicus | reverse complement strand
TTATTTTATAAGCATGTCTGAAAATGGAATCGTTTATTTCTTTTTATTGTTAAAAGGGAGAGGCAGGCCCTCCAGGTGCTCCGGGGCAGGATGGACCACGGGGAGAGCCTGTGAGTACCTTCTCAATTCACTTCTCAGGCTGCGGCTCTTTGCCTGTCATGAAGTCGATCGACTATTTGAATTGTCCTCCCAGGTGCCCTAGTCTTCTTTAGTCACTTCCAGGTTTGGAAGCTGTAGGAACTTTTTGTGGAACACTTTAAGACAGTGAAATACTTAACCCTATTTCACAAACTAGGAAGAATCTTGCTGGCAGGAAATGAAATCTTTATGTGCAGTGCAAATCACAAGCAGTCATGTCCGCGCAAACCAGGGTCAGCACAGCGACGCGGCCTGTGGATGGGCCTTTTAATCGGTGTCTCTTTGCCACTGCTCTTCTCTGCAGTGTGTTCTCTGGGATCGGGTGTTTAGAAGAATCAAAGTAAAGAAACATTCGGTTAAAAAGTGTTGAATCTGAATCCTACATACATGTATTTGTAGCAAGTGTGCCACATGACTCAATTTCAGGTGAGTTTGGAAATACATTTTTTTCCCCGCTTATTCCTGCAACTCATGGCCAACATTTAAAGACCAGCAGACTTCATTTTACTTGTCAAAATGACGCATCTTCAGGGAATTTGCAATTAGTTTGGGGGGAGGAGCTAGGTCAAGAAATTATATAATAGCCAGTGTCTATTGCAGTTTATCAGAAAGTGTTCAGTTAAGTGCTTAGAGTCTAAATATTGGACATCAGAGGGAGAGAGGGGTCACCGAAGCTGCTTAAATGGGGTGGAGGGGTTGACCTACTCTTAGAATCACTCAATCAAATATTCACTAAATTCTCATTTTGTGCACTACGATGCACTGGCTCAAGTTCTCTCTTTAGCTTCTGCCTTCAAGGGCTTATAATCTAGTTTGGATGAGAGCAAAAAATCATGCAAGTAATTACTGACCTGAGGCAGATCATAAAAAATGCCCAGTAGAGATTTAAAATGGAATCAGAAGGCCAGGGTGTGACGATAGTCTTCACCGCATTCCAACTGTGTGAGCTTGGAGAAATCACTTCACATCTCTAAACACCTTTCTCCTCATTGAAAAAGTGCACATGCCTGTAGTGCCTACTCGATAGGGTTGTTGTGAGGCTTACACAGGAAATGAGAAAATACTTGTAAAACTGTTGCACAAATGCTGAAGGAATAGAGGAAGGGACTCTTTCATCATGAGGTGATTGAGAAATTTTTACCAAGGATTTGGAGCTAGGTTTGGTCACAAAAGGGTGCCTGGGAATGAAAGGGAGATGAAAGGGAAAGCTGATGAGTGAAGACACACAACTAGGTTGGTTAAGGGTGTGCCCAAGAAATAATGGAATGATCTTAATGAGGTCCTGGGAAGGGTCCTTGCTGGGTGGTAGGAAGTAAAGTTCGGAGGGTGATTAGGATCCTAAGATGGAGATCCTGGACTGTGGATTTGGGAAGCAAACTTTATTTACTTGTTTTGAAAGTTGTGTAAGAAAAAATGAATAACATGATGAAAAGTGGTACTTTAGAGGCAGTTATAAGCTACTGGTATGTTCAGGATGAGTCAAAAGGAGAAGAGGCTGGAATCAGGACACTAATTAGCTGGCTGTTTTGACAAACCAGGCATGGGCGAATACGGCCTCAGCTGGGGTTTTAATGGAATGGGAGAATTCAGTAGGGATAGTGTGAGTTTAATATGTCTGATCAGCAATTACTGTTAAAGAATAATTCTAGGACTTGGTCACTGGGTATGAGATTGGCTATATTTATATTTTTGTTTCAGGGAAATATAAAGTGTGTGTGTGTGTGTGTGTGCGCGCGCGCGCTCATACTTGAGTGAGTGAGGGTGAAGAGGGGGATTTGGGAGGGGAAGACTGAGAGGTGAGAGAGAAGGTAAAAGGGAAAGAGGGAAATAAGGGACAGTGGACATCAGAGACTGATTATAATTTGAGTTGATTGTGTTCTAAATGTTTGTGTCATTTGTTTGTAAGCATAGTGACTCATTTTTCTACAGAAGCAGGGTGACAGGGCAGCTGACCACAAGTCTAGGTCAACCATAATGCAATGTGAGCAGCATATGTTTGCTTTGAAATTAACACTGCTGTGATCCCATTAAAGAAAAAAAAAACAAATGGAAAAGAAAGGCACCAGTTGGTGTTTTCTCCTGCCCTGCCTGCTCCTACTTTATTCAAGACTAACCCCTGTCCAGAGCTCTTGTGCTAGCATACATGTTTGTACCAGGCAGCATGGCCCTTCAGAATCAACCCAACATTTAGTGCATTCCTGAAATCTGTACCACATTGGGTTTAGCGAGGAGAGGAATATGGGACTGCCCCTTGGAAGCTCACAGCCTCATAGTGGAGATAGATAGATAGATAGATAGATAGATAGATAGATAGATAGATAGATAGCGAAAGGATAAAAAAAACTAACACTAAATTACAGAATTCTAAGAAAAAAAAAAGAAAAGAAAGACAAGCAAGGAATTGAGGCAGGGAAAAATGGCAGTGAGATACTGGAGGTTATTCAGATGTACTCTCTTCTCCTATACCAACCAGATAGAAAAGTGGGAGTTACCACGTGAGACTCTGCAGTGCCTCGCCCACCAGATCAGGATAGGCCAGTGAGGACCCCTCTCTCTTTTCTCCCACTTCTCTCTCTTTCCTGCTAAGTGGTGGGAGGCAGTCAGGTTTCCTGTGCCAGGAGACATGATCTGTTAGGAAAACAATGACGAGATTAAGCCTCTAAAATTTACCCGGATCATCTGGATATAATTCTTCTGTTCTTTATTTTTTCCAATTAAGAACAATTAACATTACAAACTATTCTGTAATTTGGCAATCAATGAAAATTTGGTTGTTAGAAATATCCTGTGAAGATTGATCTTTATAGCATTTGTGGAGAAGCTTTGAAAACAGGAAAGAAACGGAAGTTTTTATATTTGGTGGCACCAAGACGTGAAGGCTTCCATTGCATGTGGATCCTGGTTTTAAGAATGTATAATGAATGATTTGGCCCCACTAAAAAAGACATGTTCTTATAGTACTTGTCCTATAATGTGGGAGCCAAGGAAATTAATGGAGCTTAAGTTGGAAGGACAGAAGCTCTTAGAAGAAAAATGCTTTAAAGCTAATTAAACACAGCTTATAGCAGCTGGGCGGTGACTCATCCATGTAAGTAGATTGATAAATATGAATTAACTCCTGGGACTCAAGTTGAGGACAAAGGCTGTATTTCACTGGAAAATGATTATACCACAGAAAAAGACAAATATCATATGATCGCAGTTACATGTGGAATCTAATGAACAAAATAAACGGACAAAGTAGAAACAGACGCATGGATATACGGAGCAGACTGACAGCTGTCAGAGGGGAGGTGGGAGATTGGTTAAAGAAGATGAAGGGATTAGCCAGAGAACATACGTGTATGACTCATAGACTCAGCGCTGTGAGTTGGCCAGAGGGAAGGGGGGTGCAGGCTGGGTGAAGGCAGGCAAATGGGGGCAAGTGGGAACATCTGTTAATAGTGTCAATAATAAATTAATGAAAATGTACAATTACATTCACATGTCTATGCTTTATATTTTAAAGGCCAGTATTATCAATCCTAATAGTCCTCAAGGTAACTTACTTTCTAAGTGGCAAATTATACTCATTCAACTTCAATCCAAGTGACTGTAAACTCAATTCTAACACCTGATAGATTTATTATAATTGGTTTCAACTATGTGTCACTGTGTTTAGGGATTATAATATTTCAGCCATTTATCCAGTAAGCATTTACTGAGTGTCTGCTTTGTGCCAGATATCATACTGGTTGAGGAGAACATGAAGGTGAACGTCACCGCCCTGCCTTCAAGCAGTGCGATAAGCCAATGGAGCACAACACAGTATAAACGTAATGGAACAGGGGCCTTGCAGATTTGTATAAGATGTGTATAACACTAAATGAGTTTGGGGATGCTACTGAAAGGGATGCATTCTTTTTTCCCCCTAAGTAACAACATTACTGAGATATAATTCACATACTGTACAATTCATTATTTAAAGTATATAGGGACGCATTCGTAATGCTCTCTTGGCCAAATTCTTGAACATAAATGGGAGTCAGCTGGTTCTTTGAGCTGGCAAGGCAGGAGTCTGTTGCATGTTCGCAAACACAGAAGGAAAAGAAATCATGATACTTTGGAACAGCTGACACTAGTTCCGGCTGTTAAGGGTACATGGAGATGGGATAAAAGTACAAGACGAGGTTGTAGGGAGAGGCAGACTCCATAGCAAGAGGGGCCTTATATGTCTGTGCTTAATGGGACTTAAATCTGAGAGTGGTGGGAGCCATTCAAAGGTTTTAAGTAGGGAAGTAAGTTGATCAGATTTAGAAAGTTTTAGGAATATCACTGACAGCAAAATAGAGAACGTACAGGAGGTGAGCTGAGGTGGGGGACAGAACCTGGTAGCTGAGCTCTGTCACCACCAGTTCCAACTAAGGCAAGAGCATTCAGAGTTGGGATGAGGAGTTTGGGCTATTTGAAATGAACTAATGGGTACCAGTAGAGCTCAAGGATCAGTTGCATGTGGGTAAGATGAAAAAGGATGACTCTCAAAATCTTATCACATGCATAGAGGCACAGGAAGATCAAGCAATATACTGGAAATAGAACCAGAAGAACCACTTTGGCTGGGGGAGGTGATTCTAATATATTTTTAGATGAAACATATCTAGATGACAATTGGGGCATTTCAGCAGGACGACTAAGCTTTGGGTAATTCGAATAGACGTGTAAAAATGGGGACTAATACAATTCCAGTACGAAATGGTGGGTCAGATCAAGGAAAGTTCAGAAGAATTTCTGTGACTACTGGGTATAGTGGATTAAAAAATGCTTTTCTTCCCCAGAAAGATATCAGACCCTAATACTCAAAATCTATAAATGTTGACTTATTTGAATAATAGATCTTTGCAGATGTGAATAAAGATTTTGTGATGGGAAATTATCCTGGATTACTGGGTGAGTCTGAGCCAATCTGTTGAAAGGCATTAAGAGCTGCACTGAAGTTTCTCAGAGGAACTAATGGCTAAGATTGGGGTGATGGGGCCACAAGTCAAAGAATGGTAGCAGCTCCCAGGAGAGAGAAGAGGTGAGGCATGGATCTTCCCCTGGAGCGTCTGGGGGAGTGCAGCCCCATCTAGACCTTGACCTCGAATTTCTGGCCTCCAGAACTGTGAGAGAACAAAATTATGTTGTTTTAAGCTAATAAGTGTGTGGTAATTTTTGTATGGCAGCCGAAGGAAACTATACTAGTTTCTTCAGCTACTCTAATCCTTAGCAATCACTTATGTAATGGACCCATGTAAAAAGTGCATACTGATATATCAAACCCTTGGTAGCACAGGTATTGATCAAAGACATTTGGAGTTAAAGCAAATAGATAAACAAGTTTAAATGACAATTTGGTTAAAAGCAAGTCCCCTCAGTCACCAGTATTTTCTGTATCATCAATTTAGTTAAACTCTCATGTATTTTAAAAAAAAATTTTATCTACTTTTCATTTTTCTACATTTTTACATTCTTTTTAGTGGCTTTGAGCCCTAATGCCTTCCCTGTACTATTCATTATATTGCAAAGTTGGAACAATTGAAATGTCTGATTCATAATGCATAATGTATGTAAACCAGAGTTTAAAAATATAATACTATTTGAATATGTGGAAGATGTTTGTTCCATTCTATTTTTGCTTGTCTTCTATTTTCCCCCTTAAGCATGTTTTTGTAATACGTTATAGAAAAATTAAGGCCTGGACTTTGAGTGTTTTACACTATTTCTTTCATACATAAAAGATGTTTAGTCAGATTACATTTTCATTTTTGTGCCAGGGGATGAAGAATAGATTGTTTCAAGGAATCCTCAATTGTTCAAAATGTGTTTTCCTAACTTCTTACAAAATCACCCTGATTTTATCTTGGGTGGTTGCGGGGATAGGGCAGGACTGGGCAGCAGCACGCTAAATTTACCAGGAGTTGAAAAATGATACTGGAAATATTAATTTTTGATCAAGTCAGCTTTTGGACCCAATTTTTGCGTTGGTCATTTTTGTGCATTGGCCACTCGTTGCTGACCTAATGACCTGCAGTAGCAGTCTTTAACTGCTTCTTTGTCATAGCTATTTCTGTCCTGCCCCTCCGTCCTGATGACTTCTTGTATTTAGTGTAGCATTTTTTCCCCCGGGCAGTCTGAGCCATTCGCTTGCTAATGCCCAGGGAGCCTTGTGGTGAAGCTCATGGTGAAGATTTGTAGGTGGAACTAGGGTTCACTGCTTGAGCTGAGATCCCTGGAGCTCCATGACCGAGAATGAAGAACATTACTGCATTTTCTGGATCGATGGAGGTGAGCACCTACTTCTTAGTTCAGGAATTTTTATTCTGGAAATATTTGCTTTATCTTTTGTTTATGTTTTTTCCCCCTGGAATAAAGACATGGGGATCATTGTACTGTAGTTGAGACATTGACTCCTAGAGGCTTTTGTTGTTTCCTTTCCTCATGCCTTTCAAATTCTTGCTCAACCACATGTTATGCTTGTCTTCATGGTGTAATATTACCCGCTGAGCCCTTTCAATTCATCATTTACTTAAGAGACAAGTGGGTCTTTTGTTTAATCACCTCTTCTGTGGTGTGATTACTTCACATGTCATTTTTATGCTTATCTACTGAAGAGATGCATTCAATTCTTGGGGAAAGTTAATGTTGAACTGCTCTGGTTTCCCATGTGGGATAATCCACTTTATTGTACGGGTAAAGTGGAGGTGTCTTTATTTGCCCACTCGACTGTATTTCTAATTTAGATTGAGAAGAAAGGTAAGAGGAAAAAAAACCCCACTGGTTCTGTACTTGTTCTTAGTTTGATTTGCAATCGTGCGGCAAGCTTTTTAAGGCCTTTCGTGCCAACGTGTAACACTTCTTCCGCTCCTTTACAGGCACCAGGAGTGGCACATCCTTGGTGTGTGCTGAGCGGAACAGCCTTAACCTGGTATCTGCTAAGAATTTCTAACCTGGTATCTGCTAAGAGTTTCTCATGGCACCTGTAGGGCGAAGGCAACCCACATTCAACGATTTAGGAAATTCTTTTCCTTATTATAATAATTCCCTGCAATTCCAGGTTAGGCTTTAAAACTTGGTTGAGAATAATTCTTTGAATGAATTTTGAAATAGTCTTCATCTAAATTAAATAATGTAAATGACCAATTATCTGCAGAAGTGACTAAATTTATAAGTAACATCATCACTTTTTTTGCTTTCCCAAAATATGGCATTTGGCATTGTAATGATTGTGAAAATATAATATTTTCTTTAGCCAGTTATTTGTATAAACTAGTTAATAAAGTCTCACCAGGTATAATCATAGATGTGCCCGATTCTCTCCTGTTATAAATGATTTCATTGGCACCGTATAAAACTACACCGTCACCATACAACTTTATAAAGCGACGGTGTGGGTTTAAGTTTCGAAGCTCTGTGCCTATGGTATTGATCGTTTTTGTTGGTGTTGTTTTAAAGAAATCTTTTGTAACATGATCATTGTAAGATCACTTATAAGCATTAAAATGTACTTATTTGAGTCTTCCTCGTCTTTGTTCATTTCTTTGTCATTTCAAAGAGGCTTTATAGAACCCTAAATGACAAGAGGAATAAATCCAATTGACATAAGAAATGATGCATGATTAAGTCTCAGAATGGGTAATATATCCTCTGAGTAAATATGTTCTGTAGTCATATGGGGACCAGGGGCATTTTTGCTTTAAAAACCTTCGATATCTGAGAGGTTTTCATTAAATATTCTTGAATCGTCCAAATACATTCTCTGTTTTCAAAGCACAAACAATACATAAATAACAAAACAGCATAGCTCAAGACAAGGCATTTATTTTTTAAGTATATTTTACTGACTCTGCTATTACATTTGTCCCAGTTTTTCCCCATTTGCCCCCGTCCTCCCAGTACTCCCTTTCCCTCCAGCAACCCCACCCCCCTTACTTCATGTCCATGGGTCATGCATATACATTCTTTGGCTTCTCCATTTCCTACACTTTTCTTAATATCCCCCTGTCTATTTTGTATCTACCAATTATGCTTCTTAACCGTTTGAGTCCCAAGCAGCGCGATTGTGCTGCTGACAATACCCCCTGGGACTCAAACGGTTAATCTGTGTACCTTTTCCCCCATTCTTCCCCCTCCCCCTTTCCGCTGATAACCCTACAAATGATCTTTATATCTATGATTCTGTTCCTGTTCTAGTTGTTTGCTTAGTTTGTTTTTGTTTTTTGTTTTATAGATTCAGTTGTTGATAGTTGTGAGTTTGTTGTCATTTTAATGTTCATGGTTTTGATCTTATCCTTTTTCTTAAATAAGTGCCTTTAACATTTCATATAATAAGGGCTTGGTGATGAACTCTTTTACCTTTGCCTTGTCTGGGAAGCACTTTATTTGCCCTTCAATTATAAGTGAGAGCTTTGCTGGGTACAGTAATCTTGGTTGTAGGTCCTTGCTTTTCATCACTTTGAATGCTTCTTGCCAGTCCCTTCTTGCCTGCAAAGTTTCTTTTGAGAAATCAGCGAATAGTCGTATGATCATTCAAAGGGAACTCCTTTGTGGGTAACTCTCTGCTTTTTTTGTTGCTGCTTTTAAGATTCTATCTTTAACCTTTGACATTTTAATTATGATGTGTCTTGGTATGGTCCTCTTTGGGTCCAACTTCTTTGGGTCTCTCTGTGCTTCCTAGACTTGTATGTCTGTTTCCTTCATCAAATTAGGAAAATTTTCATTCATTATTTTTCAAATAAATTTTCAATTTCTTGCTCTTCTGCTTCTCTTTCTGGCATCCCTATGATTCAGATGTTGGCACTTTTGGAGATGTCCCAGAGTCTTCTTATTCTCTCCTAATTTTTTTTTGAATTCTTGTTCCTTTATTCTGTTCTGGTTGAATGTTTATTTCTTCCTTATGTTCCAAGTTATTGATTTGAACCCTGCTTCCTTCCCTTCACTGTTGGTTCCCTGTGGATTTTTCTTTATTTCACTTAGCGTAGCCTTTGTTTCTTCCCTTATGCTTTTGCCATACTCAGTGAGTTCTCTGAGCATACTTATCACCAGTGTTTTGAACTCTGCATCTGATAGGTTGTCTATCTCCATTTCACTTAGTTCTTTTTCTGGGGTTTTGTTCTGTTATTTCCTTTGGGCTATATTTCTTTGTGTCCTCAATTTGTCAGCCTCCCTGTTTTCTGTGTGTTAGGTAGAGCTGCTTTGACTCTTTGTCTTAGAAAAGGCACCTATAAATTGTGTGGGATAGAGGCTTAGGTATTCTCCAGGGTGGGGCAACCTGCTTCACTGCTTTGTGGCTCTGTATGTGGGGGAGAGTTTAGGGAGGAGACCATGCTGCTGAGACTTGCTCATCACTTGCCTTGTTTCCAGTTTCTACCCCCGCTTCCCATATGCAACTAGCACCCATCTACCTGTTGCATGAGTGGTGGTTCCTAGAGAGAGTGGGTTTGAGTTTGTTCCAGGATCATGTAGGCCCTTTAAACGGCCCCTCTTAAAGACCAGCAGTTTCTTCCACCACCACAACCCTCACTGGTTTTTACAGCCAGAAATTATGAGGCTTAATTTTCCCAGTGCTTCAACCCTTGGCTGCGCAGTCTGGCCTGGGGCTGGGATTGCTTGCTCCCAAGGTATCCTGATTTTATGCAACACATGTGCATGTGGCACCCCTCCCCCATTCTGCTGGCCACTGTACTGCGCCATACCACACCCTCTCTGTCCTGGCTCCCTGCCTCTGCCCCTCCTACCCATCTGGGTGCACGTGGCTTCTTTAAATCCTTGGTTGTTGGACTTCCATACAGTTTGATTTTCTGGCAGTTCTGGGTGGTTTTTGTTTTGAGGTTAGTTGTGATCCTTCTTATGGTTGTGTGAGGAGATGAAGTGTTTCTACTTACACCTCCATCTTGACCAGAAGTCAAGGCATGTTTATTTTAATACTGGTTTTATGATCCCTATAAACTATTTGAGCGGATGCAATGAGAATGTTTTACATTCATTCTACTTTCATGGAGTGTGGTAACAACTATATTTTTTTATGTGACCCGTGGTGTACACTTTGGTAACTATATGATTTCATTTAGAGATCTCTATTTTTTAAATAAATATATTCAAAATACTTGAGTGTGGTTACCACTTTGAACACTAGGCAAATGTATGATGCCTCTGAGAATTAACACCAGAAAATTACTTGTGTTCTGGATGTGTTTAAGGGATATTAAAATGGAGGGCAAATATCTGGGAAAGAGCACTCAAAATATTTATTTAGTTTATATCCATATTTATCTTTTATTTCTGGTAACGAGGTAAGCACCTAATTAGTTAATTGGTTGCCAATAGTTCTAGGTACTAAAATGGTTTATAAAAATAATTTTTGTAATTTTGACTACCAAGCAAAAGTATTTCATTGTTTGGAATAGACATGCCTAGTTAAGTCATTGTTAAATGCTGTTTTAATTTGTTTCTTTAAAAGATTGTGGCTTTAAAATGCTTTTGGAAGAATACATGTTTTTGAGGTTATATAAAAATCAAGGTGTGTTGTTAACTAAAGACGATATCAATCATGAGACTAGTATTTATAAGTAGATTCCAGAAGTCATGTACTACTCTAATGGTTCACGGTGAATTTAGTCTGATGGAAAATATCGACACAGGATATTAGAATGTAAATTTCTTTTAATTTTATTAAAACATAGGGACTAGGCTTTTTCAATAAAAATCTCTTCCTTGCAAATAAAGTATAAAGAGTAATTTGATAAACTAATGTTAACATTAAATCAAGGCAAAGGAGTTCTATGATGATTTATTGGTTCTAAAAACTGAGTAATTTTTTT
>VMDR010034737.1:0-10947 GCA_007922815.1 Macrotus californicus | reverse complement strand
AATGAAAATTGTCCACTGAATTGAATTCTGCAGTTGGGCTTTGTCCTTGGTGTTGTGCTTTGTAATATTGTGTTAAGAAAAATCAGTGCTTGAATGACAAATCCATTTTGCTAGAGATTGTTAAAATGCACGAATGCTATTCACGAAGGGTAATAGGTGAACTGATTTCTACCGCTTTATACATTTGCTCATAGTGTTCTGTGGGCTAGCAAGAAGCTGGTAAAAACCAGAATCCTGAGGACATGGGTTAAAGGTTGAGTTCATAAATAAGTAATGGAAAACAGAAAGCAATTTTATACAAAATGTTAGCTTTTAATAGGAGTTTCTCAAGTCTTGAAAAGCTACTATTGAGAGAAGCAAACTAGAGTATTATAAGTAATACATATAATTAAATTCCTTAATGTAGGTTTTGAAGATTATTTGGATAATGAATAATTTTTAATGTATTCTCTGTTGACTTCAGGCATTTTCTTCAAATAAGCATATCCTAGTTTTGATGGAACTGATTGAAGAAACCCAAAACAGAAAACCTTTTGCATGTTTTGAAGATGTATTATTTTAATTCAGACCCCTTCCTCACATAGCGTGCACACGTGTTGTGGATTGCGTAGAAGACAGTTTTAAGGGTGAGTGCACGTGGGTGCACACACACACAGGCAGTCTTCCTCTGGTCCCTTCTGTTTCCCTTTCCCCCATTGGACATTTGTCCTCATTTTTCTATCTCCCCTTTTAATGTGTCCACACAGAAACTAGTAAATTACTGGTCTTAGACTTTTGTCCTCTGTGGCCCCATGGAGAACACGCTCAGAGAAACAATGATTTTCCTCAGGTGGTCACATAACCAAATCAACTTCCCCCACTTACTACCTGACAACTGTGAGCTACCTCAGTTCTGTTAAATGGGCTTCCCAAGGATCGGGCCAGATCTGCCTGTTTCAGTCTGCGTGACTAGACTGCCTTAATGCACCTTTAAAGAAAATTTGAGCTGTTCGTTTTTGAAAGGTAACCCTACAAAAAGGTATTTAATCACAGAGGCCTAAGTGATATTTTCATATAAAAGCTGCTAAATGTATGCTGATATTGTGGCCCAGATCCAACTTTGATAACTTTATTGTGCTTATCTTAATCTCTCTTCCACTTCTGAACACACATTGTCTTATTTTTCTAACTTAAGGTTTTCTAAAATATGTGTGTGTGTGTAAGTTTTATTTCTCTCTGTGCTTTGAACCTAAAATAATAGAATTGCATGAGTAGTTGTGGGTGAGATTCATCAGGATGGAAGCAGACTTTTTAGATTTGGGTCTGTGATAGCGTCTGGTTTTATCATAGGAATTGTAAGATATTAAAACATTTTCTTTCTTAATATAGATATAGTCTGTTGCAACTAATATGTTATCACCAACTTAGCCTTTGTAAAAGTAAGATGAACGGAATACTGGCGTTGTGAGGTTTTATGAAAAGGAGAAGAAATTAGATTATTAAGTTTGCCAACTCTTGGAATAAATGAACTTGGAAGTATGAGAAATGAAAAAAGCGTAACTTTTTTTCTTTTGGTAGATTATACATTTCCTTTCATGAAGGAAATTTACTTAGATTCTAGTGACAATGGTGAAGCAGAAAAATTTTGACACTGAGGCTTGGTGTGTTAAAATGCCAAGAATGGCATTGACCCATTTTCGTGAAGTCGGAAGAACAAAAGGTGCTGGGGGGCCAGCCTTCTGTTCTGCTTGTTCTGTGACGAGGATTGTTAAAGCTGAACAGTGGACACTCGGGAGCTTCTTAGAGAATGGAAAAAGAAAACTTGTTTGCCTAGATGAGAGCCAACTAGCAAGTAAAATATTTGCATTTAAAAAAATTCCACAAATAGAGTTATAGTATCATTAAAATAAAAATTCAATTTTTTCCATTTTATTTTGAAGACTAACAGTTAACAGTAATTTTGGAAAAAATTTCTACAATTCACAGACACACACAACAGTATTTTCAGTCTTTTTAAGAGCCTTTATTATTACATGCTTCACAAGATGTTAAAGTCCTTTAAAATTGCTATAGAATTTTGAGGAACTGAGTAGTTATAAGTTAGTGCTTTGTCATCGAAATAGTAGGCAGTTGAATATTTGTTTATTTGGTTTAAAAACTAAATTTTGCTGTGGCTCAGCAGTGTTAGCAGAATGCCCAGAGGATCGTCCACCCTAGACTATAACTTAAACAGGGACATTTACTAGGGGTAGTTAGGAATTTTAATTAACAAAACAAACACTATAGCCATTTCTAAATTCTACCATTAGTAGTGCCTGCTAAATGAGGAGTGGGCACTCTGAGGGTCCACAGGCCAAATATAGCCAGCTGCTGCTTTTTGTAAATAAAGTTTTATTGGAACACAGGCATGCCCATTCATTTTGTGTGGTCTGTGGCTTTAGTGGCAGAATTGAAGAGTTGTGATGGGGAGACTATGTGGTTTTCAAAGCCTAAAATATTTACTATCAGAATGCTGACCCCAGTGCTAAATGATAGCAGGAAAAAAGGTGTGTAAATCTTAGATAAAAGATTAAAAAAATTATTTTTAAAAAATTATTTTAAAAGATTAGAACTTAGAACTTGTTCCTGGTTAAAAAAAATCAAGCCATTGCTCCACACGGAAGGGAGTGGGCTACATATGTTGGCAGCATTTGGAATCCTTTTGATAGGCCATTCATCCTCAGTGTGGAGCAGAAGTTGTTAAATGAGCTTTACCCTAACTAGCAGTCACATACAGCCTTAAACAGCCACTGAATAAGTGATTGAGTAAGGGTGACAAGCCAGTGTCTTTTAAGAAGTTAACGGTTAAATTATACAAGACACTCAAAGCAGGTGTTTAGAACTATTTATTTTCATGTTTTGTTGCCTCGCAGTCTATATAGCAAGTTATCTCGTTTCTGTTTTATGATATGAAAACCAATGTTTAATATTTTCCCTAAAGCCTGAATGAGTCTGTTATGACACATTTGGAGAGACGTGGGTTTGAATCCTGCTTTCTTCACTTAGTAGTTGTGTGGGCAAGTAACCTAACTTCTCTGTGCCCTAGTTTTCTTTTTCAAAAAATTTATTTTTCAGCGATAGTTGACATCCAAGATGATATTATTTTCAGGTGTACAACATAGTAATCAGGTATTTATGTATCTTATGAAGTGATCATCCCAGTAAGTTGTGCCCTGTAGTCTTCTTATCTGTTGAATGGGGACAGCAGTAAGACCTACCTCATTAGTTTTGTTAGGTTAACGCATCTGAATGTTGGGTCGGTAAGGTGCTGTGCACATTGTGAATGCTTAATGTGTGTTGTTGTTAGAGTGCTTTACTTCTGTAGTGCTTTATTGAAGCGCCTGCAGTCAAAAGGTGGCAGCCCCTGTAGTTGAAAGCAGTGTGCTTGGATGAAGGTAAAAAAAAAAAAAAATCATAAGAATTTGCCCTGAAACCTGGGCTCTTTCTGTACCGGCAATACCTGTCAAGTGATGATATTCATGTGAAGAATCAGAGGGATTGAAAACCAACTAAAGAACTTCATTTCTGAAGTAA
The DNA here is from genome assembly GCA_007922815.1 of Macrotus californicus. NCBI lineage: Eukaryota > Metazoa > Chordata > Mammalia > Chiroptera > Phyllostomidae > Macrotus > Macrotus californicus. The sequence goes on along the minus strand of VMDR010034737.1, from coordinate 7,395 downwards.
GATGGAGGTTTTCCATGTAGTATAGTCAATTTTAATTGCCGAGTGACAAATTAATTGAGGCAAATGTTTCTTTTAATCCCTTGATTTAACTTTTTTCTTTCTGTTGCTTGCCTTCTGCCCTTTAAATATTTTTCTCCGCCAGCTTGAGTTTCTGAAAGTGTGGTGGACTTTTTAACCTATCAGATTCCTGGGTCTCTGCCCTGCCCTGACTGAGTCCAGATCTTTAGGGATGGCCACCCCGCCCCGCCCTGCCCCCGTACCCCACCTCTTGATTCTTATGCACACCAAAATTTGAGAACCAAATATGGGGAACAAAATGATTTGAAGTGCAAATCACCAAGTTCTCTGACTTTTTCTGTGCTTTTGGTAAGAAGCTAGCCTGTGGAGGAGATGAAAACCATTGAGACAGGGCCACTTTCTGCCAGTGGCCCGGAATTTGCTGAGGTTCGAATAGGGACTGTGGAGGAAGAGCATTCAGGAGAGACAGGAGGTCTCAACTCTGGCTGTTCTCACCTCTTTCTTGCTTTGCTGGCCTGGGCCTGCCTTCTCCCCCTCAGATTACCTCCCCCCGCCTTTGAAGCCTGCACTGTGCTTACACTGAGCTAGCCCTATTAAGACAGCCAGATAATTTCAGAAGCACTTTGGAGATTTGGTAGAAAACAAGAACTGAAATGAAAAGGCAAACGTAAATACACACTTCTGAGATGGGGACTTCTGCTCCTAAGAGTCCTATTGAAAGGACTGGAGAACTGCATCATCCCTTTCTTCTGACACGTGAGGAGCTGTCCTGACTTGCCTGGCTAAACTTGGCCTCCAGTCTTCACATGGGTGCCTTCTTCCTTATTGCCACATTGAGGCCATCTGCCTGCTCATTTGCCTTCACTTCAAGACAGCGGCTACTCCCAATTTCCTTTTAAAATTTCCAGACTCCATAAGTCTTTTCAACTTAGCTTCAAGTGTCTCCCCAAATTCAGTATTTTTCCTAATAACTTCTAGGTTTTTCTACTCTTGTACTTCTCTGGAGCATTGCATTAATGTAACTCCCACAAAATGAGTTTTCCTTTTCCTTCCCTTTACTAAGCCTCAGTGTAGGAAAGTTATCATTACATAACAGTGTTTTATCTGCATGCTAATTTGTTGTGTAATTGTCTTTGGAATTAGATGCAACAGTGGAAGGTTAGGGGAAGGTTGTTCTTTGACATGCAACTTCTGGTCCTCATTGTTGCGGATATTGGGAGTTGGACATTGGGAGTTGCTCAGTGACTATCACTGTAAAATACGCATCTGTACTAAATGGTACAGGTGTTGCCAGGGGATCCGAATGCTGATAGGGGCCCTTTGTATGTCTCCTGGCCTGTGCTTAAACTATCGCGTCATATTTTAAAAAATTTCTAAGGAAGACAATTTTACAACCTCTCATGGTAATTTCTTCCTATGTTTAATCAACACTATAATGTTGATTTTAATACATTTCCCCTGTACCACTATCAAGCTCTATTTCTTATGAAGTTTCTTTTCAATAGTTTTAAAATGCTGATTGATTAAACTTGCGGCCCATCCTGACTTTGGGATCTTCATTGCTAGCACCTTTGTGTGACTAGACATTGCCCACATTGCTCTTTGGGTGTTTATTCTTCTAATCTATCAATGAGCTTTATTATATTTCTTGAGTATAGTAATTGATCTTTTTTAATTTAGAATTCTCTGGAGCTGCTGATTGATTGTTCTGTCAGCAATTGGCACATTATATTCAGATTCTAGCAAAATTATGCCACTCTTTCATTAATAAAATTAGGTCTGAGTTCAGCTTGTAAATTTTATTTTTGTGTGTGTTTTGCTGTAAAGTCTTTTATTTTGAAATTAATTTTTTTATTGACATACTGGTATAGTTGTCCCAATTTTTCCACCTTTGCCTCCCTCCACTCAGCATCCCTCCTTCCCTCAGGCAACCCCACACCATTGTTCATGTTGATGGGTCATGTGTGTAGGTTCTGTGGCTACTCCATTTCCTATACTGTACTATATCCCTATGGCTATTCTATAACTACCTATTTGTACTTCTTAATCCACTCAGTTCTTTACCCATTTCCCCATACTGCCCGTCCCGTCTGGCAACCATCAAAAACACTCTCCATGTCTATCACTCTGTCTCTGTTCTTATTTACTTTGTTTTATAGATTCAGTTGTTGATAGATACATATTTATTGCCATTTCATTGTTCATAGTTTTGATCTTCTTCTTTTCCTTAAGTAAGTCCCTTTAATGTTTCAGATAATAATGGTTTGGTGATAATGAAGTCCTTTAGTTTGGTGTTGTCTGGGAAGTTCTTTATCTGCCCTTTTGATTCTAAATGATATCTTTGCTGGGTAGAGCAGTCTTGGCTGTAGGTTCCTGCTTTTCACGACTTTGAATATTTCTTGCCAATCCCTTCTAGCCTGCAAAGGTTCTTTTGAGAAATCAGCTGATAGTGTTATGGAACTCCCCTGTAGGTAACTAACTTCTTTTCTTTTGCTGCTTCTAAGATTCTCTCTTTATCTTTAACCTTTGGCTCTTTAATTATGATGGGTCTTGGAGTGGGTCTTTGCATTCATCTTGTTTGGGACTTTCTGTGCTTCCTGGGCTTGCTTGTCTATTTCCTTCACTAAATTAGGAAAATTTCCTTTCATTATTTTTTCAAATAGATTTCCAGTTTCCTGCTCTTTCTCTTCTTCTGGCATCCCTGTGTTGTGCATGTTGGAATTTGAAGTTGTCTCAGAGGCTGTCTATGCTATCCTCTTTTTTTTGGATTCTTTTTTTGTTTTTGTTGTTCTGATTGTTTTTTTTTTTTGTTTTTTGGGTTTTTTTTTTTTTTTTTTTTTTTTTTTTTTTTTTTTTTTTTTTTTTTTTTTTTTTTTTTTTTGCTTCCTTATTTTCCAGATCATTGATTGGATTCTTGGCTATATCCACTCTCCTGCCATTTCCCTATAAGTTCTTTATTTCAATTAGTGTGTATCCTTCATTTCTGACTGGATCTTTTTTATGCTATTGAGGTCCTCACTAAGTTCCTTGAGCATCCTAATAACCAGTATTTTGAACTCTGCATCTGATAGATCATTTAGTCTCCATTTTGTTTATTTTTTTTCTGGAGTTTTGGTCTTTTCTTTCATTTGGACCATGTTTCTTTGTCTCTTTATTTTGCCACCCTCTCAATGTTTGTTTCTATGTATTAGGTGGAGCTTTAACTCCATGTCTTTGTAGTGTGGCCTAATGTAGTAAGTGTCCTGTAGGCTCCAGTGGCACAGCCTCCTTTATAACCCAAGTTGGTTACTCAAGGTGCACCTTTCATGTGGACCTAGTATACCCTCCTCTTGTAGTTGAGTCTTGATTGCTGTTGGCAGGTCAATGGGAAGGATATAGCCAGGCCAGTCAACTGCAAGGACAGATAGTGACCACTGACCTCCAACCTCCATTCTTTGTGGAGGCTCAGCTATTCGGCAGCAGGGTGGCGGTGCTCCAACGTATTTGGAGTTATCCACTGGGTGTGCAAGCTCTGGGGTTTCCCGGAGGTGCAGGCTAAAAGCACAGATTAGCTCCCACCTGTGTTTTGCCAGGGACAACCCTGTCTGAGTTATAAAGCAATCTGAGATGGCTGCTATTGTGCTAGGCTTGGACATGCCCAAGCAAGGCCAAGCTGTGAATCTAGATCAGCTGCTGCTAGTGCTGGCCTGGGGCCCCTTAGCAAGCTATACAGGGACTGGGGACGTCACTGAGGTTGGCTGTTGCTTGTTTTAGAGAATTTAGGAAGTTGTGAAGCATAAGTGAGACCAGCCATTCATAAGGAAAAGCAGCTTGGTTGAGCCCGTAAGTTGAATGGGGCAGGGTCTCTGGGAATCTCCAGGGCAGGGCAAACAGTGTTAGCCAGGTTGATGGGGACTTAGATATGGCACCAGCCTGCCAGGTCTGTGGCTCTGTGGGGGGTGGGGGGGGGTGGGATTCAGAAAAGGGACAATAGCCTCTGCTCACCTTTATGCCAGACACTTCAGTTCCTCATTGTATTTCACTGGTGCTTTTCAAGCTGCTACCCTGGTGTTGGGGCTCAAATGGAGTGAGTTTGAGTGTAGATTTTTAAGAGGAACTGCTTGGGACTCTAGAATTTTTTTCACAGCCTCAACACCCACTGGTTTTTGCAGCCAGAAGTTGTGGGGACTTATCTTCCTGGCACTAGAACCCTGGGCTGTGGTCCTGGTGTGGGGCTGGGACTTTTCCCTCCCCAATTTTTATCCACCACACATGTATGTGGGACTAGCCCATTCTGTGTCTGCACCCCTCCTACCAGTCTGTCTGAATGAATGTAGTTTCTCTAATTTCATTGGCAGGTTTCTGTTCAACTCGATTTCTGACCATTTTGAATGATAGTTATTCTGTATTTTAGTTGTAATTTTGATGTGATAGTACAAGGAGGTGAGCCACGTCTGCCTATGCTGCCATCTTGACTGGAAGTCTGCTTGTAAATTTTAAATACTTTTCCCATCTCTTTTGTTTTGTCCCCATTGTCCAATCTTCCCATCTTCCCCTTTCATGGTTCTCTTTTCCTTGGATTCACTTCCTCCTTTCTCACGTATTAGAATGGGAGGAGGCTGATACTTGATTTCACGACTTTTTCTGAGTTTGCCAACAGTAGCATTGACTGGGTTGTAATTTTTAAGAACCATGGGGACAGTTTTATTTCTGATGAAGAGGATTTGAAATGAGTAAAGGTGTGAAAAAACTACATCATATTTAATAAATCCTTGTAAGGCCCCTAAGTCTCTTCAGAACATAATGTGATTTGTCAGTTGTCTCCCTTTGTGAGCTGCACATGTCATTAATCATGAGAGAGAAAAATTCCTATTTAAATGTTTGATCATTTGTCTTCAGAAAACGTGATTTTCAACTTTCCTAGACTCACAGAACTTATAAGCAGTAATGATTTGGATTCCCATTGGCAGTACTGACTGCTGAGGAGTGTTCATGAGTGAAATACAGACTGACTTGCCTTAGGTTGGATGTTACTCACTCATCCCTTAGGGCCTTTGAGTTCTGCATTAGGTTTGTGTGTTGATGTGCAAAGGCCCTGTAATAAAATATATTTCTACATGGTACATTTCATTGTAAAGGTTTAACCCTATTTTGTTATTCTGATAAATAGATTTATTTTACTATTGGTCAAGAATTTGAGTGAAAGAATTTTTTATTTAATTAAATCGCACAAGCCCTGTGAGTCCTGTGGATGTGTATCTACCGAACAAAAATTACTTTGTATACTGGTTTTGAAGTTGAAAGAAAGTGCTACTACTTTAAGATGCTGTATTTCTTGTCATTGCAGTTTTTGTACAACATAATTGTAGTCTAGGCGTTTTAGTTTTTGCTTAGGGGTGAGACTTTGGGTTGCTGTCATTATTTCTTCCCACCTTTATTCACTCATTCTTTGTCTTTTTCGAATACTCAGTTTTCACCTGGTTGACTCTTATTTGTTCTTGCTCAAGCTTTCTTCCGTACCCTTTGCCTAGCAGAGGTGGGATAGCAGAGGTGCAGAAAATTTTTTGGAGGGGAGGTTTAAGACCTAGATTTCATTTTCAGTGTAGATTTTATGAGATAAAGTGACTGAAAGAGAATGATCTGTATGTACTTGAACAACTAACAAAAATTCTTGGGAAGGATTTTTAAATACATCCCTCCCCCAAATCTGCTTTCTATTTAAATGGTATTGGTCACTAAAATAAGTTAAATGTTTTCCTAATAGCATTTTAAAAAGTCTGTTTCAGCTTTGAAATATTTTAAATGTAGTCTTTTACCCAAATTAATAAACTAAAAATCCAGTAGTTATTTTTCTCAACTATATGATTTGCTTTTTAAGATTTATCCCAGAACCTTAAGAATGCTAAGATTCTTTTTTTAGTAGTGAATCAGTGGCAAAAGTTCTTCCTTGTTGAAATGTTCAGGTTTATAAGCTTTAATTTACTACTTTGAAACGAAAAGTCCTTCAAGGAAAGGTTTTTGTTTGGGCCTTGGTTCAAATACTCTTGAATGTTAGGGAATGTGTTAAAGGAAATGAAGAGCTGGAAAATTGTTGCTAAACATCATATAGGAAGTACTTTACTGGTTTTTATAACTGGGATAAAGAGGTGATGACCTCTAAAATTACCAAGCCTTGCCTGCAGTTGTAACTCTCATTGAGCTTGATGAATATGAGCATATTTTAAAATTAAGATATTTCAGAAATCACCCTAATTCTGGGTATTGGTGCATAGAAGTTGTATTACCTCAAGCATGAAGCAAAATGGAATACATTTAAATGCTCCTTGAAAGAGTTAGGTTAAAATGATTAGTTTCTGAAATGTGGAGAATCTTTCGGAGTTTATTTAAAAGCAGTGTTCGTTTATTTCCAGGGGAGGGTGGTCCCTGGCCCTCTCCGTATATTCCCCAAGTTAATGAACTCTGCCTCTTGAGCTTTTTAAGGAAATGTTACGTCTTAGGATAGACATCACTTAGTCACTGTTGGTTTTTAAGGGAGTTCAGCAGCTATGACTTAGATTTATTATATTGTTTAGATCAGACTCTATTATTGTTTTTGAAAAATTTTAATTATGACCACTTTGACTTTGGCTTTGTGTTGAGGCTTTTAGGTATTTTGTCTTTTCAGTGGAAAAAAAATACACATTTATTTTAACCTTTTAAAAATTATTTTTCAATTCCAGTTTACATTCAATATTATTTTGCATTAATCTCAGATGTGCAGCATAGTGGTTAGACAGTCATATAGTTTACGGAGTGATCCCTTGATGTTTCACGTACCTACCTGGCACCACACAGAGTTATTACAATATTACTGACTAACTTTACGTCCCCGTGACGGTTTCGTAACTACCCACCTGTGCTTCTCAATCCCTTCACCTTTTTCACCCAGCCCCCCAGCTCCCCTCCCCTCTGGCAGCCATCTCTGAGTCTGTTTCTGTTTTGTTTGTTCATTTATTTTGTTCTTTAGATTCCACATACAAGTGAAATCATACGCTGTTTGTCTTTCTCTGACTGATTTGTTTCTTTATTGAGTCTAAACTAGGCAAACCTTTCTCTTTCTCAGAGAATTCTCTGTATCCTGATTAATAGTTTGAATTATTTTATTATCTTTGTCCTGTGCTAAGAGGGTTGGGCTGCCATAACTTTGAGAACAGACAATTTTCTTCTGAAAACTTCCATAAATTCTGTCACTTCATGTGTTTTATTAAGATTTTGTAAAATGTGTTTAAACCAGATTCCAAAATTTTAGTCTCTAATAATCAAATATTGTAGTTGACATGTAGAATTTTTTGAAGCATTTTTAGATGAGATCAGGCATGTTCAGGTTGGTATGGCCATAGACTGAAGCATTTTTAAAAA
>VMDR010034736.1:0-10976 GCA_007922815.1 Macrotus californicus | reverse complement strand
AAGATCCTTACCAGTTTTCAGATTTTTTTAGGATGAAATGACAGTGTCTAAAAAGTACTAAAGATACTAGAGCTGATGAAGTGACAAGGCTTGGGCAGACCATGAAAAAATGGGGAAATTCCCTTTAGCTATCCGTACTCACCCTGATGATTGGCACTAGAAGCATGTCTAGAAAAAAAAATTGGGTAAGGGGAGAAAGTTCTGTCACTGGTCAGAATCAGGTGAAAAGAGATAACTCTAAGTCAGGTTTGTGACGTAAAGAACAACATGAGTCAATGACAACATCATGATCATTCTAAAAGTGAAGGAAAATGCACCACTTGCGTTGAAGAAAGAATGTAGTAAATTACATGCTAACACATTAGAGACCACCACTTCTGATGTGAACAGCCAGGTTCCCCACATAGGTAGGCCACACCCTGGTCTCCTTCCAAGGAAAGTAACTGCCCTCCATTGAGCTATCTCAACTCAAGATAGGTAAGGATCAGAAAAAAGCCAGCAAGAGAACAAGCAATAGACAGATGAAGAATATGCATCGAAAGAATTACAATATAAAATTTCAGGTCAATAGCTTTCAAAACTTTACATCTGAGAAATAATGTGAAATCCAGAAATCAACAAGAGTATTTTGGAACACCAGTATGAGATCAGTTAAGTTAAAATGTTTTAAGCAATTCCTATGTTAAGTGAAGGTGAAGGCCTAAACACTTAAGAAACAAAAACAAAAAATCCAAGATGAATAGGTGAGAATTAACTGAAATATTATAATTTAAAAACTAAGTTTTATTTTTCTCTTCATCTTCTAAAATGAAAGCATGATAATGTCATTTTCCAAGACAAAATATGTTACTGGCTATCTACTATGCTTTGAAAACTTTAAAATTTCTTTTTTTTCTTTTTTTAAGTTTTTTAAGACTTTATTACTTTATTGTTGTTTAATTACATTTGTCTGCATTTTCCCTTCATCACTTCCCCCCACCCCAGCCAATCCCACCTCCCTCCCTTGCTCCCACCCTCCCCCTTGGTTATATCCATGTGTCCTTTATAGTGGTTCCTGGAAACCCTTCCCCCCTCTATCCCCTCCCTCCTCCCCTCTGGCTATTGTTAGATTGTTCTTAATTTCAATGTCTCTGGTTATATTTTGTTTGCTTTTTTCTTTGTTGATTATGTTCCAGTTAAAGGTGAGATCATATGATATTTGTCCCTCACTGCCTGGCTTATATAATGCTGTCTAGTCCCATCCATGCTGTTGCAAAGAGTAGGAGCTCTTTCTTTCTCTCTGCTGCATAGAATTTCATTGTGTAAATGTACCATAGTTTTTTGATCCACTCATTGACTGATGGGCACTTAGGTTGCTTCTAGCACTTGGCTATTGTAAATTATGCTGCTATGAACATTGGGGTGCATAGATTCTTTCCATGGCTTTTACTCTGGTTCCAACCTGCTCCTTCTTTCATTTCTACCATTACATCTTATTTGTTGAGTTGTTCTTGTGCCAAGAACTTTTGTGACATATTTACTTCATGTTGGTCTTCCTACCATTATTTAAAATATCGTTCCTCGAATTTTTGCTATTGTTATTGTTGATATCCATTAAGAATCAGGTCAAAATGTCACTTTTTCTGTGAAGCTTTCCATTGGCAGGCACAAATAATTGCTCTTTCATTATTGTGTTTATGCTTCTATCAAAATATTTGACACAGGTAAAATTACATTAATTAGTGGCATTTGAGAAATCATTACTTTTTTCAATTGAAATTAGAATTTCAGGTAGAATATTAACAAGTTTTGGATCAGTAGTTAGAGGAAAAGGAGAGAAAGGGGTAGATTGGGCAGTTTTCAGAGGAGATTTTATAAATTTAATCTGTGAGGGATCGAGACATTTCATGGAGATTCTCAGGAGAAGGAGCCATTTATAAAAAGCAACACCTGAAAGGCATGGGAAACAAGGATAGAAAAATCAATCAATAAATAAGTAGGTTGAGAAGAGGGAAACCCAGGGACTGAGGTCACTCAGACACCCATGCCAGCAGGCTGGGCAGAAATGTTTATCAGCAGCCAACAACAGCCCTAGTGCCATATCGAGTCTAAAAATTGAAAAATGTATTAGGAGAAAAGAGAAAAGACAAAGGAAAAGCACGGAATTGACACCAATATATATGACCTCTTCTCTCTCATATATAAATATGAGATAAATATGCATACACATATGTATAAATATACATATGTATTTATGTGTGCATGTGTGTATATATATGTGTATATATATGAGAGAGAAGAGGTGTCAGAATTGGAATCTCCATAAGGATGTTAGACTCGGGCTTGGTACCAAACCCCAAATATTTGTAATAAAATTTTAACTCATATAGACCTTAATTCAGTGATTCTTAAAACTACATGATTATCACAATGACTACTTTCTCTTAAAATACAAATCCCAAATCCCACCTCTACAGATTTGGAATCAATAAGTTTGTGTTTAAAATAAACAATTAAAGACAGATAAAGTTCATTCTATTGTTTGTAACCTGTTTGTTCTAGGCTGGAACAATCAGGGTCAACCCATCTTGCCTCTTTTTTTTCTCTATTTAACTAGAGCTTTTAATTTCATTTCACCAGTTTTTCCATGGAAAACTTCTCTCATTTATAGTAGCTAACCTGAATTCTTCTGTTTTGTACCTTGCATATCTTGTTCTATGTGATGGTTGGTTTTATTTGTTTCAAGGGAAGATTCCAAGTGTCTGAAAATGTGCTGTCTTCTCCTTCCCTGATAGTTCTCCCCTTCAAATCCCTGTGTGTGAAGGTAGTATCTGTGATTTCACTGTCGCTAGCATGAAGACATCCTGACTTAACAGCTTCTACACTATCTTCACATTTCTGTCAACAGATTCATCAAGAATCTTTGCAATTAATAAGTCTATGTTATTGTTAATGGTACAGCTGCAAACCAATAATTAATACAAACACCTCAACCAGATATTACAGCTGACAAATTTCTGATGAAATGAACAAACTAAGTATGCAACAAACATTTATCCACAACTACTGTCTGAACTACAGTAATTAGATGAGGATTGTGAGACGATGACAAATCAATTCCAAAGGCCAATTTACAATCTCTCAAAAATAAAAAAGAAAACCACAATGAAGCCATGTTTTGATCTTAATAATGGTGAAATGGTAGTGCATATGTTATATTCAGACCACATAAATTAGATTTTTTACAAATTAAGTGCAATTTACTTTTTTGTGTCTTGCTTTTATAATTTTATTTTATTGATTACACTATTGCAGTTGTCCCAGTTTTTCTCCCTTTGCCCCCCTGCACCCAGCACTCCCCCACTCCCTGAGGCAATCCCACACCATTGTTCATGTCCATGGGTCAGGCATAGATTCTTTGGCTACTGCATTTCCTACACCATATTTTACATCCTCATGGCTATTCTGTAACTACCTATTTGTACTTAATCCCCTCACCTCTTCACCCATTCCCCCATACCCTCTTCCCATGTTTTGATTTTAATAATGGTGAAATAGCAGCTCGTATGTTATATGCAGACCATAAATGAGATGCTTTTTATGCTCGATTATATTTTAATGCAAGAGTAGGATTTTTTTTTCTGAAAAGAACCAGATAATAAGTGATTTCAGATTTCTGAGCCACATGGTCTTTGTTGCAACTATTCAACTTTGCCACTGCAATGTGAGAGCAGCCATACACAATATATAAAAGAAGGAGGTGGTTGTATTTTAACAGACTTTATTTCCAAAAAGGTGCAGGTAAATGAATTTGATCCCCAGAATATGCTTTACCAGTGCTTGTTTTAGTGGACATGATTTGATCCGTGGTATACAATATATTGATGCAATAAAAAAATGAAAAGATTTTTTTCTTTTAAAAAATCCTCCATATAATACACACTGAAGATATGATAAAGTTCAATTATGTAGACTGTAGCAAATTATTTTCATGATATAACAGTTCTAGAATTCATGCCACCAAACACAGGGTGGGTCAAAAGGAGGTTCACAGTTATGAGTATGAGAAACACAGAGTTTATTCTTGTATTATTATTTATTATTTTATTAGTTTTCATGCAAACAACTTTATACCTATTTTTCCCAACCCTGTATTTATCACAGGCTTTATGCTGCATGATGCAAGGGGAAAAGGACAGGAAAACATTTACTGGTATGAAAATCTTCCTAACAAGTTGTTATGAGTTTGTTAAATTAACATTTAAGTGGAGCACGGGGTGCTGAATGGTGAGTCACTGATCAACAACAGACCAGAAAGAAATTGAAGTAGAGAAGCTCATTGGTCACAGGTCCTTGGAGGAAGTACACAGCATGCCTTTAGAGGCCACGAGGTGACCATCAGAAGCTAGATGGGGCAAGGATGGATTCTTCCCTGGTGCTTTCAGAGGGGGCATGCCAACAGTCTAATTTTAGGTTTCTCACCTCTGGAACTGTGAAAAATCTAAGCCACCACATTTGGGTAATTTCTTATGGCACCCCTAGTGGAATAGAACACTAATAAATTTCTCAAAGCTGAGCTGAAGGAGTTGTTTTTTCGATCCAGTCAGATGACTTAATTAGGTTTGAGAAAACAGGTGAAATACAAAAAATCCACTCTACCATTCTTATCTGTTTAAGCCTTAGACACAGAGACCTTCTTTTAGCTCAAATACATATTTTAATATTGGCCTTCATTGTGTCTCAATTACTATTGGCCTTGGGACCGTTAATGGCTTTAAATCTAATTAGATCAGAAAATCAATTCCAGATTCCCAACTTCAAGCCTGTCCCCATGGAGGCACTTCTGGTACCAAAAATTTTATTAATTTGGATATGCCCAAGGAAGTAGAGCCACTATACATTTCTAAATTATTAACTAATCAATTTTGTTTCATCACCATTGTAATAAAAATAACTCTTTGTTTCTGATGAAACAATAGAATTTCAAAGTGAAATTCAGTTTGTTTAAACATTCACATATTGCTCATTTTCTTGCTATTTCCCTCAAAGAATAAACAGAAACCAAAGAAAACTTGGCTTCTAATTGTAAGGAAACACAAGATCTCAGAGGAAAGAAACTAATATAAAAACAGAAGACCCAAATCCTACTGAAGGGACTTTGATATTATGTTTGGAGGAACATGTAAAATTTGTAGATATATATCTAGTTTCCTCTGATGACCCTTAGGGTCACTGCCACCTTTTCCATAATATCTACCTTGTCTTCACTGTTAGGGACAGAATACAGAATGAAAGAGAATAGAGAAAATATTCCCTTAGGTCATTTTAAGGGTAGCTGAAACTGTGCGTAAAGCTAGAATTCAGCTTTACCACATGGAAAAATTTCAAAACATTTAGTAATTATTATTTTTGATTATTATACAAGATGCTTGATTAGAAACACACAGTAGTCAAACTTAAATATTACAATAATTTAAGAAGAGTTAAATATCTTCTATGACATCATATTCAAACATTTTTGGAAAACGATGATTTGTAATGTGTTTTCAACATGTTAGCTATTATAATAGGTATCATTTTTAAAAAGTAATTACACTTGAATTTTATCAAATTCTCAGTTGTTAGGTCACTGAGGCGCAGAGATATAGAATTTTCATGAACGTACCTGTTATAATGAGATATCCCAGTTGAAGCTGCCAAAGGAAGTCTGTGAAGCTAAAAGAAACGTGATTTCCAGAACAGTGTCATAGCAGTAAAGAGCACATGGTCTGGAATTAGATGATTCAATTTGAAACCAGCTTCTGACAGTCCTCAAAAATTTCTGCTGGTGAGAACTTTGGGAAGTTATTTAATTTCACTGTGCTTGGTTTCCTTTTTTTCTTTTTAAATAAAAATGATGGTTATAATAATCCCAACCTTATACATGAAAGATATAACCATTTAAAGTTTGTCAAGCATGTGGTAGATGTGCAAAAGGGTAACTACCATTGTTTGTTAAAGTTTCAAATATATTTGGTGTAAGTGAATAGAAACATGGAATATACATTTTGGCCTTTAGATAGTTAGGTGCTTTGAAATGCAGAGTCAGGTGCTATACAATTCTGCTTTAAACGTTCTTGCAATTGTAACCTAGATATGTCATATATTTTCAGGGCTTAAAAGTAAAACTTCCTTCTTATGCTTTACAATAGGAAGTACAGTTTTTGGTTATCTTTGGATCATTTTATCCTTCCTTTCTTTCTTCCCTCCTTCTATCCTGCATTCCTCTTTTCCTTTGATTCTTTTTCTGTTTCCACTACACTTATTACTAAAATTTAAAAATGTTTAAAAAGGTCATTCTCAGTTGTTCCTAGTGGCCCTCATCCCTTCCTTTTTCCCACACAACTCTTGGCATTTCCTCAAGGTCAGCCTTAACTGAGCCTGTTCACTAACGTTTCCACAGAAAACAACTGGTACCAGAAATGTAGGGGAAGAGGATTAAAACAGGGCCACCGTACCATCTGGGTTCCATCCAGAGGTAGGTCAGGGGAGAGTTCAAACAAGAAGGCTGGTGGTCTCACATAACATAGTCCAACTAAAATGGGCTGCAGGGGACAAAGAGCAGGCCCCTGGGAGGCCTTATGAGATGTCTCATGGGCCTGTGACAAACACCAGGAGAATGGGGAGGACCAGGGAGGCAGTCTTGTGGAACGTTTCACAGCTCTCCCCTGCTGGGAGGTGGGGACAGTCTATAAGGCACAAACAGCTTTAATCACTTTGGTGTAAAAACCTACTCCAGTGTAAGGAAGTCACACCGAGAAAGGCCACAGGGACAGACCATAGCAGTGGGCACTGCTGTTGACACAGAAACTGTGAACCAAAAGTAGGGAGAGTAGCCTTTTGGGGAGGACTCTGTACCATTCATCCAAACTTGACCCCAGGTCAGTCAACCCGGTAAGTTTCACAGAGAAGCTGAGAATACAGCAGGAAGGGGGTGTCACATAAAATTAACTTGAAACAAGCAGCGAGGAAATGGAATGGTAGTCAGCTGTTCCGGAAAACAGTATTGTTCCTCAGGCACTGACAGCAATACTGTGGGCTTGGTGGCCAGAGGCACAGGAAACAGCAACAAAGAGGTTTCCGGTTCAGCAGTCATGTGGCGAGAAGGGAGAGGGCCCCGGGAGCAGCTGAAAGGAGCAAAGATGGGTCCTAAACACAAGGTTCCAAAGGCTGGATGAGAAGAGAGTGCACCCTGTGCACCAGTGGGCAAAACACAACTCTGGACCCCAAATGGGGGCAGTAGGGATGAGGGCGGACATCACTTACTGAGGTGGTGGGTAGAACAGCCTCACAGTAGCCACCCTGGAGCCACAGGGAAATGTGTGACCACTCAGTCACTGAGGGCTCCTTCCAGCCTGGATGGGAAGGCACACTCTCACAGAGGAAGTCCACAGATGACCAAGAGGTGAAAGGCGCAGTTTCCTCAAATCAACAATGGCCCTTTCTGGCAAAGTGTCAGCAGACAGGACAGTCAGATTTGTCTCCCATAACCTGGGGTGCATCCTTGGGTGGGGAGGTGTTCTTGATAAGAAACCAGCTTTTCAGCCTTGAAGGGTTTTTCTGCCCTTTTTGAAAGTCTTCCCTTGAAGGACCTCCACGGACTGTTCCAGGAAAATGACCACCCCCCAAACCATGACCAAGTAGGCCACAACTGAGACCCAGGTCTTCCAAAAGTGGGCCTCTACCCTGGGCAGGAGCCAGGGCACTCAGCACTGGTGGGACCACTGGTGCCCGTGATCCTGTGGGACTTCCACGAAGAGCAATGGGACTTGCATGATCTGTCTCAGTCTCTTCCAGTTTGGGCAGGGGCGTCACACTGGCCGCTGCTGCTGGTTCAGCTCCTTTGTTGGGCATCATGGCTACAGCGATGGCTGCATTGGTATTTTCCTTGATTTCTTTTGAAGCCACATTTACTTATCCAAGTATTTATGGAAATCCTCGGGGGGTATATAGTTCTCTGTTTAACCCCTACCAAACAGCTCATTACGGGCCTTACTTACTCTTTGAAATTTTCCTAGGTGTTGGTTATTGAAGCATTCCCTTTCTAACTCATTCAAAGTATAGACAGAGCCCCTCACTGAGAGGGAACAGTTACTGTCAGTAAGAACATCACTGTAACAATAAAAAAGTTAATGTCAAAGTCTACACATAACTGCTGGCCCAAAATTAAAGTAGACACATACATTCCCTCATCCCACCACCTCTACCTTCCCCAGGTTTCTGTAAAATTTCGAAACAAACAAACAAAAAGTCCTCTGACACATGGCTTGCCATGGAGTCCCCAGCCCCCAGGGAAAGAGAAGGCTATCCTGCCTTCATAAACACACCCCTGGGTCTGTGGTAGTTTTACCCTGACCACTCTCAAAACTTATGTTCACTGTTGGAGAGATAATCTATTCTGGAAGATATCAATCTTGAAATTTCAAACATCAATTTATACTAAAAATATAATAACAAAATACATAAAAGTATACATGCTAATTTATGAATCTATTAAAACATCAGAGATATTTTTAATTCTTGAAACCAACTATTATAAATGGTGTCAAATGTTTAAATCATCTTATTGACAGGTTTTGGTCATTGAAACGCCACTGTAAATTGAGTAACATATTTTAAAAATAAAAAATTATAACACCACTTATGAAATAAACACATCAAGTAAGCAAAAATGCCCCGTTTCAACCAGCTGGCATGTGCCACTAACCTGTCTCTGGAGGGAGGCCTGGTATATGAGATGTCCCTACACTCGTGGTGGCAGTTTGATTACAACGGCGAAGGTGGTTTGACCCCAAAGTATCGGTATTATGGGTCCTGCCTGTTTTTTGTTCGTTATCTTTATTTATTTCAAAGCTTATATTTACCTACATTTTTGTTTGAAGTTCATGTGAATGAAGTAAGGTTTATTCTTTGGTTCATGACCTGCCACCGTCATTACAAGATTTTACTCCTGTGTGAATGCATTGGATCATGTCCCCACCTTAACCTCTCACTATCGCTGCCATTCCTTTTCTCCCATGAGCACACAGTCGGAAGATTTTGTTAGTTTTTGTTTACGTGGTCTCATTGTCTCCCCAGGAGGAAATCTAAAGCAGATGCTAAGATAAAAAGGACATGCTGTGAAGAACTTGGAAAAAATTTACTTTCATTGGGCTTTACAAAGTCCTCTCCTTATAAGGGTTTATCTCCAAACTAAGCACAACAATAATTGTAAAATAGTCCCAAAACAAACAAACAAAAATCACTCCCTTCATTGTGTTTACTGTTTTGTGTTTACTATGTTAGTGTGATAGAAAAATAAAAGTTCAAGTATAAATCCTGTTTTTCAGCCATAACTGTGTTCCAAATAGATTTTCCCTACAAGTTCTACATTAACTGGTTGAAATTTCTTCCCAACATGCATTACAGAGTCATAAACTTTTATTTGTTTAAATGCCAATATAGATGTGCAGGGCCTGTCTTTACTGTACATGAGCTGTAGAAGATCTGAATCATAATTACATGATAGTAAGAGGCACAAAAACATTACCATTACTGATTTGTTGATACTACAGCCTCCTCCATGAGCCTCAATTTTTAATACAATAGCAATTACAGGAGACATGGAGTGAGAATGAGGATACTCTTCTGTAGGATTATAAAGTGATGGTGCAAAAGCAATGGAAATCCTCTTAGCCTTCTGACAGAATGTGATAGTGTCAGTTTCCTTGATAAGCACAGTGTATTGACTAATTCCTTTTTTAAAATCCAGTTTTTGTTTTTTCTTAATTGTTTTTTTCCATATTGACTTTTTAAATGAATTCTAGTATTTCTGATGATGGTGATGGCAATAGTGTTTAGAAGTAATTAACATTGTAACTCTGATAGGGGACAGTGAGGTAAAAGAATTCAAGTAGTTATTGAGACAGTTATGCAAATATCATACTTTGAACTTGTTTTATACTAGTGATGGTCCTTTGCAAGATATTAGGTGAATTGAAGAACAGTCAATCTGCATTATGCCATTGTTGTTAACAAGATCAATTTGTGTTTTGATTTCAAACAACTCTCTTTTATATTCGTGAGTATGACTCATAGTTATGAGATAATTTGAAGAGAATTGGAGGTCAGTCTGAGCAAAAAACAATTTTCACCGGTGGCAATAAAGAAACCATACCTTAAAACTGTACTTTATATGTAGGGCACTAAAATGAGAAGTCAGAGTGAGAAGACATAGACAGTAAAGGCACCATATAAACTGACAACCATT
Organism: Macrotus californicus; assembly: GCA_007922815.1. NCBI lineage: Eukaryota > Metazoa > Chordata > Mammalia > Chiroptera > Phyllostomidae > Macrotus > Macrotus californicus. Next base: position 709 of record VMDR010034736.1, on the reverse strand, counting down.
TGCACCCAGAGCTGCCCAACCCTAATAAGAAAGGCATTAACTAGACATTCACCCAGTATTGTAGGGAATCCCCAGTTAGCAAATACATGTGGCAATGAGTCAGAGAAAGCAAAAAAAAAAAAAAAGGCAAAACAGTTGAGGAAAAATATCAGTGAAGATTTTATAAGACCATTAAAAACATGACATTTCATAATGAAAAGGATAGTATATTAAAGTCAAGTGGTCAAGATAATTTCTTATGGCTGTAGTGTTATTATTTATCTATGATACTAATCATTATTATTAACAACATTATCACAGCTAAAAATCATTGAGTACCTACCATGAGTGAGTCAAATACTACACTGGTGTCCATCAGTTCCTCAAGGCAGCTATTCTCCAAAATTTACAGTTAAGTTAGGTTGTAAGAGGTTACACAACCTTACTGTAAGATCAAATGATTTGCCTTGAGTCAGATGGAACTAGTGTTGAATCTGTTTTCTACCTCAACCACCAATAGATTGACCTTGAGCTTAGCTGCAGCTTATTATATTAGATCAGTTTTGTTGTTTAAAATTTTAAATCATTTATTGTATATCATTTGTGTCATAATGCAGTATAGTACTTTAAACTCTTAAAAGAACACTGCGTATAAGATCTTTAAATATAGTGTTCTTCCATTAAATTTTCTTAGATATTTTCTTTATAATAATAGCTCTATATTTAGGGT
>VMDR010034735.1:0-10974 GCA_007922815.1 Macrotus californicus | reverse complement strand
TTTCTTTTGCAACCCGACACATAGGGTGGGAATTAAAATGAGAACAATGTCAAAAGGAGACAGACAATATTTTTCAAATTTCCTACTTAAAGCATTTTTCTTTTTGTATTAGAAAGTTTGGTGTACATCAGTGACATTTTGCTACTTTTACCCTCTTTTTTAAAAAAAAGCACACACACACATACCCTTTTAAGGAACTCGGGGGAAAAAAGGAACTCAGAATAAATACCTCAGTTTTATACTCCTGAGAAATAGAAAAAATGCCTTTCTTAATGTAGGAAGCATTCAAGTCCTGAGAGCAAGCCACTCAACATTGTTCCTTCTTGTTTCTGTGCTCCGAAATTAAAATGCATGTTTTAATTGCTGCAGCTGTAATTTATTCAGAAATGGTATAATTATGAGGCGTGAAGAGAGAATGCGCATCATCCTTGTATTATCCTTCTCCATTTTTGTTTTAACCTTTTCTCTCAACCTTGGCTCGAGTCTAAAGAGATAGACCAGTGTAGTCACTGCCAGCTAACTGACCACCGCTTTTTCAGTCCCTCGGAAACAGTAAGCACCTTAGCATCCCCCAGCATCGAAGTTAGCTAAAATGAGGCATAAATATTGAGAACAGTGAAGTTATGATGGCTTTAAAATTGAGGGACTTTTCTGAGCAACTGGTTTAGGAAATGTTGTTAGTTCTGGTAAATTGACAAGGAGATCTTTTCCGCAACATTGTATTATAAAAATTCCCAAACATCCGAAAAAGTTGAAAGAATTTTGCAGTGAACACTGGTATACCTACCACCTAGACTCTACCATGAACTTTTACATATTTGCTTTGTCACATGGATAGATTTTTAAAGGACTTAACTTTTGCGTTTTAGGAGCCCTTAATCATACCCAAAAGGGAGAATTAGTACTTTTCCTTACCTGGAGGAAAATTGTAATGATTTCAGCCTTAGACCACACCATAAAAAAGTGACATGAGACTATTCTTATGAATAATTAATTGACTGAAAATAAGGAATACAGCTCCCTAAACCTCAGGAGTCTGATAGTGGTAAAATAACTAGACCAGGACATTACATCACGTTTTATTTTGTTATGGTGAGTTGGACTTACTACTATGCTTGTAGATTTTTCTCTTGAAGATCTACTGTCTTAATTTCTAACGAGTGACTATTTCTTTTCTCTCCTTCAGAAACGGCCATCTTTCAAGCAGATCATTTCAATTCTGGACTCCATGTCACACGACACCAACCTTCCCGACCAGTGTAACTCATTCCTGCACAACAAGGCCGAGTGGAGGTAGGCAGGCCTCGTTCTGTAGTCCCGTCGTCCTCTGGCTTTATAGGACTGTGGCTAACCTAAGCAAAGAAGGGAACCAGAAAACTTGGTGATGATCCTGATTTCTAAGTGTAGCTTAGAACTTGGGGCTTTTTGTTTTGTTTTATTTTTGGTTTTTGTGTTAAAAATTTTTGGAGATCTAATAACTCCTCCATGTCATAGGTTAGCAAAAAAGAGTGTTCCTCTAAACTTGTTGCCTTATCACATGGTATGAGTATTTGGAAAGATTATCGAAGTAGTATCTTCTGAGACAAAAGACAGTTACCAGACATTGCCCTGCGTGCACTCTGTGTTGGGAAGCTTTGGCCTCTGTCCAGTGAGAAATGAAAGTACTGTTTGCCTGGAAATTTGCAGAGAGCACCGTATGTTGATGGAGGAGGTTAGAGAGGCTATAAAAACACTCTTAAAAGAAAACTTTTGATGTTATAAAGCCTATTAAATTGTGTCAAGTGTAAAACAAGTTTAGTAATGAGAAAATTGTATCGTGTGAGTGGAAGAAGTTAGCTTGGGATGAGACATCTGAGCCAGGTCACATGATGAGCGAGTATAAATAGCACGTTTGGGAGCTGACATTATTCCTCCCTGACTCAGCAGAGGTTTAAGTAACCGCAGCTCTCTCTGCTCCTGAGCGCCTCGGCGGGAATGTGATGCCTTGCGCCGCCTGCTGATGCCAAGTGAATACTGCACGCACTTTGGAAATGGAGTTGTTTTCTCCTGTTGTTAGACAGCCTGTCTTTGAGCTGTTTCGTTGGTGTTTTAGAATCACTCGACTTATTTTTATTCTTTTGAAATCTCTCTCAAAGTCTAGCAAGTTAAATAATTTTTATTTAGGGATGCAAAAGGTAATGCTGTCTGCTTTAGTCTAGATATGAGGACTTTGTTCTGGGCTGAAACAATAAACAAAGCAAACCATGTTAAGTAATCTTTGTTTCCTACAATAAGAGTTCAGCACAAATCTAAACAGATCACTCCCCCTTCAAATCCATATGAGGAGTTCCCATTACTCTAGGGCAGAAGCCAAACATACTTAGTAAGTCTTGTGAGACCCGCTTCACTCTGGCTTCAGCAGCCGCATCTTAAAAGTATCAGTCTGTCCTTAATTCTGGCTTTCAGTCCCTCACCAGATGAGTATTTCTCCCTCACTCAGAGTCTTTACAAGATGCAGTTTGTTGTGTGTAAAGTTTATCCCTGTTTAGAACACGTAAAGTACACCAAGTAGGTAATGTTGTTTCACCTGTTGAGCTGGGGAAGGCTGAAGAGCGCTCACACCCCCCAAAGCGTGAGGACGGGGCGGGCGCTCACTCACACTGCCAGCAGAACTGCGAACTGTCGTGCAAGCAACTAGAATCGAGAGCCTTTAAAATTGTCCTACTATTTGCCCCAGAAATTGTGTTTTTAGGAAACTATTCTAAGGAAGAAGAGCTGGGGACAAAGATATATGCCCAAAGGGTTTCATGGTTAAAAATAGCATCTTCGAGGTCCAACATTAGAAAAATGGGGAAATGGTTACATAAAATGCCAGTCTATCCATAGACTGTTGCAAAGCCACTAAAAATTACATTCCTGATGTGGTGTCAGAAGTCAGGGTGTCTACCTGTACGGTGTCAGGGGTCAGCTGACAAGGCCACTAGGGGGGCTTCTGAGAGCTGATCATCTGTTTCTTTGTCTGGGTGCTGCTTATACAGGTGTGTTCACTAAGTGGAAATTTATTGAGTGGTACTCTTTGGATATGTACACATTCTGTACGTATGTTACACTTCAATAAAAATATAAAGTAAAATAAAACCCATCCCTGTTTAAAACGCCACCCCTGATGCCAGAGAGCAGCTAAAATAACCTGTCTTTGAAGAAGAGGCCCCTAGCCCCAGACTAGAGGAGGTTCCACCTCAAATGCTTGGAGGGCATCTCCTTCATAGACCATTTCCGCCATTGCAATCAATAAGGAATTCTACAGTTTGTTCAGCATGTGTCTCACGGGCTAAAACAGGACGGGGTCACAGATAACCTCCTCTGTGCGTTACTGTACCTGCAGCATCTAGAATGTGCCTTGACCATAGCAGATGCTCAATCAATATTCGGGGAAGGGAATGCCATGGTGCTCATAAAAAGGCAATATGATATTACACAAGAGAATATAAGCACGCAAGTTACTTTGTTTGTCACGCCAAATATGTTCTCACATGCACTCATTCAGATATCCACTGAACGTCTGCTGGGGCCGAGGTGCCCTTCCAGGGGTTCGGGGTGAGCAGAGCGGTCCTGAGGCACAGGGACTGCCCGGGGTTAAACTGCTAAATATAAGTACACAAGTAATTATCTCATTACTATTTTGAAAAATATTATGTCAGTGAAGAACTGGACATCTGAGAGGATATAACTGTGAAATCTAATCTAGTTGAGGATATAATTAAAGGATTCCCTGAGGAAATGCTCTTTGATCTCTTATCCAAAGGATTCAGAGGATTTTAATCCTACTACTGATACCCTTGAGGTGGGAGTCTTTTGAAGTGTCTCAACAAAATTAGAAAAGGGGGAAGTTGGTAAGTTTTCTATATAGAAATGTAAAGCCTCCACATGACCAAGAGCAATATGCTCCTTCATAAATAAAATTTCAGAACAAATGACATACTGTATGATAGATCAGCAGTTCTAAAAGTTTTTGGTCTCAGGACTTCATTACACTCTGAAAAATTTGTTTAAATGTTACATCTGTCAGTGGTTATCAAAACTAGAACTGGGAAGAATGGGAATATATATTTATTGATTTGTTTAAAAGATTATGATAAATCCTGCATCTGCATTCCACCTATGGCCCTATCACATGTCATGAAGCCTCCAGGAAGATCAGCACATTGCAAGAGGATGAGGGTAGAAAAGGCAAATCGTACCTTCATGTTCCTCTGAAAACCCGTTTAACCGCTCAAATTCTTTGAAAAGCTCTCATGAGTCCCCAGACTGCACTTTGAAAACCACTGTGATAGATAGTTACTGTCATTAAAACAACATTTTAATTAAAATATCACACTAAAGAACATGGAAAAGCATTTCACAAAAGGAGAAACCCAATGGCCAAGAAACATATGACATACCTTCGGCTTTACTTAGCAATCAAATATTGTAAGGAATGTAATTCATTTGGCAGATTGGCAAAAATTCATATTACGAAAATACCCAGTTACAAATTTTCTCGGGCATTGCTGGTGAAAAAATACTACCTTCCTAAAAGAGGTGTTCCTAAACGCGTGAGCAAGGAGACTGTGCAAGAACAGATGACACATCCATCGTTAGAATTCTAAAACTGGAAGTAGCAATCAAAGGAGATTTGGGGTTTTTTTAAAATTATGATATCTCCATTCACAGAATAGTATGGAACAATTCATGATATTGGAGATCTGATAACTTTTTTTAAATAGAGGCTACAGTCCACTATGTTTAGAATGATTCCATTTTTGTAAAAGAAACATATACTTAATGTGTATATGTGTGTACATAGAGAAGAGCACCGGAAGGTTATTGTTATCCCTGGGTGATGAGGTTATGGAAGAATGTCTTTATTTTCCACAATAAACCTGGGTTAGTTGACTAATAAATTGAATGTTTTAAATGCTGCAAGATGAAAAGAGCAGGGCGATCAAACTGGTACAACACTGATGAGCTTTAGTAAAAGGTGAACAGTTGCCTACGGGAGGCCTCATTGGCCTTCTTTCAGGAACAAGTTAATCCTGAAAGCTGAGGGGATGCAGATCTTTACCTGAAGCACCAAACCGCCGGCTGAACAACAGCAGAGCTGTTTCCTCTGAGCGTGGGCATTGGTTAAAAACCTGGTTTTTAATATTAATCATCATAATAATTATATGACAATATAATATTAATTAATTAACAATGACAATATTAACTAGAATAACAATACTAAACACAGCTGTCACATACTACATTCTCACCAGATACTCATACTTTATTTGGATTATCTTTCTTAATCCACGTAGCAACCCTGACACCACAGATGCCAAAAGCAAGGCCTGGACAGGCCGGGTAGCCTGCCCGAGCCCATGCTGCACAGACAGAGCCAGGGTCCGGCTGGAGGATCACACAGGCCTGCGGCAGCACAGACGCTGGGCGGTGCTGTTCCGGGACGTGCAGCCCGTGCCGTGCCATCCACTGCTTAGCACGCACTGTTCACTCGATGAGGTTCCTTCTAGTGAAGAGAAATATTACAGGGCGTGACTGCTTTAGGCTGTGATTAAGGTGAAACAGCCACTTCACTCAATATACCAGATACTGAACAGCATTAAATGCTTTGTCAGATCATCTGAATATTTCAAAAGACGACACATTCGGACCACTACTCCTTCCCCCGCCGCTCTGGTGTCTGAAACATGTGACCGCTGTCCCAAGCACGTGTTGTGAATAAAAGCCGCAGTGAAGTCAGACTCCAGTGCTGCTCTGCTGTTTCTGGCAGATGCTTGTTTTCTGGCTGAGCTTCCTCTACACGAAGACCAGATGGAACATCTAGTTTTAGAAAATTAAATGATTATTCTGGAAAATCTTTTTAAAACCAGGTTATTAAAAACCACCTAAACTATGTTCTTAACTTTGACATAGTAAATGACAGGAAAGAAACCTTGTTTCTCCTCCTATTGACTTACCAGCCATGAGCATTGGGGACAGGAGGTGGGTCCTTCTGTTCCAGTTTTCCTCGCCCCCAGGGAACGGCCCGGCAGCCCATGCCCAGGGAGCTGGCGGTGCCATGCTGGAGCCCTCAGAGCTGTCTGTTTGCAAAACACTGTTGGTCGTGGTTTGTCTTGGTGGTCAGAATACTCTCACTGTGACGTGGCTGCTTAAAAATGAAAAATAAAGATAAAAAAATGTAATCTTTGCAATTTGGGTATTAGCACAAATTTAATACATAAGACGAAACATAATATACGCAAGATATACTTATCATGTAATAATATATATAATAAAGCTCTTTTCTTTTACTAATTGACCTTTTATTTCAAAGTAAGTTTCTGTCTAATAAAAGAAGATAATTATGGTTCATTGCCTGATTTTAGCATTTGGAAAATTGATAGTAGTTGAAGTCAACCTTGGTTAGATTTTGTTTAGGAGTAAAACTGTAATTTTCATCAATTGAAACAGTTAAACCCTGTTTTTTTACAACAGGAAGGTTACATAACTACATCAGGAAATGCATTTGGATGCTAAACAATGCACCAGCCAAACGGGGATGGCAAGGGGAGTGGCTGTCTTTGCCCCGCCCTGGGTCCGGGCCACCCTTTCGTGGCGTGAGCCCCTGAACACTGTCGGGTCCTGGGGTGTCTAGCAGAGCGGCTTAGGGAGCTAGGCCTGAGAAGCAGACGGGGAAACAGACTGAGGAGGAAAATACTTACTGTCAGTGTTTGTTTTTCTGGGTCAGAGCTGTTGGTCTGTTTTCCAAAAGGGCGCCAAATCACAGTGGGCTCCCAGAACTGGAGCTGGAGATGAATCCCTGCCTTAAGTTACAAGTGGAATCACACATGTTTGCTCGTTCGCCCTGATCAGAACATCAGCGAGCTTAGCCTCCCTGGCAGGAGAGTCGGACGCGGCCTGGCAGGAGCCGCTGCTCTGGCCACCGAGTGCTGCCTGCTTACTCTCTCGTTGACTGAAGATGGCTCTTGCTGTCTTTGTAATGAAAGTTGAACCTGAACTTTTTCAGTGATTTCCCCCCCTTAATCCTCCATTTGTAAATTAAAAACAAACGTCTATGAATGGGAGTAATATTTATGTCTGAAATACCAGGGGTAAAATTGGGATTTTATGATACAGTCATAATTCTGGAAGACAGCTGACTCAGTGCCTTTCTTGAGGGACTATAGTGTGACTTTACTATATTCTTTTATAATTTTCAGATGGCACCAGGGAAGTAAAGTGTCAGGCCCAAATCCAGACCCACCCCAATAGCTGTTCCCTGAGTTGGGATTTGCCAATGAATACCCAGAATTGGTTTTGTTTCCCTTCATTTCGTTCTCATGTTCAAGGGCATTGGAATAAGCTGTCCACTTATTCTGATTTCCTCTGGAAATAAAAAAGGCAGATTGTGTTTGCGTGTGTCCACTAACTTAGGTCTGGGGCATTACCCAATGTGCCATGCAGGTTTGTCTTGGTGGCACCTGGGAGCACCTGTGGGCAGCACTCGACAGCTAGTCCACGAGTCACCGGTGTCCAGCCTCTTCCTCCTCTCTGGTGCCTTCTCCAGCCCTTCCCTCAGGTTCTCCCCACCTGCCTCCATCTCTCTGTCTTCTTTTTCTCATTTTTGCATTACTGTGCTTTTCTCATGGGCTATTCAGGGACTCAAGGGAAAGAACCTCCAGCTCTCAGAGCATAAATTTAGATTTAAACATGATGATAGCCCTGCAGGGAAAAAATTTCGCACCGAGCCATCTTAACCAGTTTCAGTTTCTATAAAGGACAGGTTTCTGCAACTGGACATGTTGTTCTAAGTGGTGAGGTTGGTTGGCCTGTAGAGACAAAGGAGGGAACTTTCTTTTAAAATTATTACAGTTAAGCCCTGGCTGGTGTAGCTCAGTGGATTGAGCACGTGCCTGTGAACCAAAGCATTGCTGGTTCGATTCCCAGTCAGGGCACATGCCTGGGTTGTGGGCCGGGTCCCCAGTGGGGGGCATGCACAAGAGGCAACCACACATTGATGTTTCTCTCCCTGTCTTTCTCCTGCCCTTCCCCTCTCTCTAAAAATAAATTATATATGTATGTATGTATGTATGTGTATATGTACGTGTGGGTGTGTGTGTGTATAATTATTAGAGTTAAAAAGAACTTTAGAGTACCTCTAGCCCAGGATTTCCTACATTTGCCTGATTGTAAAAATCATCTAGATCTTTTATTAAATAATGGAAATTCCTGCGCTCCCTCCAGTACTACTGAATCATAAGCTCTAAGGAAGGGTCCTAGGAATCTGAGGGGTTTTTTTTAACAGGCTGCATAGGCAATTACTAGGATCAGACAAGTTGGGAATCCCTGATGTGAGATAACCATCATCACTTACATCAGCTTAAACAATTGTTTGAGCTGCTCAGCCAGTGAACAGGCTGATGTGAACGTACTAATGGTGTGGTATTGATCACCTAACTTGGGTGTCGTTTTCCCATCTCTCTCTATAGGAGATTAGCCACTGTTTCTTGGAGCTGTTGTGAGTAGGCTGAGCCGCTATGTAATAGTCAGTTGTGAACTGTAAGGAGCGAGACGAATGTGAGCATTCATTAAATGCCTAAACCAGAACACCGACTCTATAGCTTTGGCTCTCACCCGGGGCTCCTCAATGCTTTGTTAAAGTATTTTGAGCTTATTTTTCCAAACTACAAACTACCTGTTGATTTTGAAGGCTATGAAAGGTTTGTTATTCTCTGATAGTTTGCTCTTCGGTTGAACAACACAAGTTTTCGCCTTTTACCTTGATTCAGCATTCCGATGGACCCACTAAGCATTTAATATGCCTCTCGAGCAAAGTTGAGACTTAAATTGGTTATTTCTGTGCAGGTGTGAAATTGAAGCAACTCTTGAGAGGCTGAAGAAACTAGAACGTGATCTCAGCTTTAAAGAGCAGGAACTCAAAGAACGAGAAAGACGTCTGAAGATGTGGGAGCAAAAGCTAACGGAGCAGTCCAACACCCCGGTGAGTGTTCCCCGCAGGGCCAGCCTACCCGCCCCCACTTAGAAGACTCGGCTGAGCATGGCGGCATGGCGGCTTTTCCCCTCCCACTGCCACCTCCTCACTTCCCGCCTAACACCTGTGTATTATAAAGGGCCCACACTCATACTCAAGTAGAACGAGCTCATGTCTCACATCAATTAACAGAATGCCAGGAATTTCTAAGAAAAGCTTGTCCTATTTCTGGCTCTTTCCCTAAGAACTGTTATTCTGTCAGCGTGTTCGCATATTAGAACTAAAAAATAAAATCCATCGTATTTTTATACCATCTGCTAGATGCCTAGAACATGTGCCTTCATGCTGTTAACTCTTTAAAATTCATCAGTAACTCAAAATGTAACACTAAGGCAGCTAGTTGTCTAAGCAAGTCTTTGATGTGTCAGAAGCTAATTTAATGATGTTTAATAAAGCTAATTTAATGACATTTAATAAAGCTAATAAATGACAAGCATTAGTGTTCCTCACTCAGATTAGCATTATCAGCATGGGCAGTAAAAGAATGGAAAAAGAATTCTCTCAGGACAAGCTTCTAATATTTATTTATTACACCTGGGAAATATCTTGGTTTCTTCCAAGCTTTGTAATTTGAGGAAGATAATCCTCTTTAAGGATTGTGCTATTTATACACTTACCTTGAGCTTATATATTAAGCTATATTAAAGTATAATTAAATTTCAGCATTCTTTTCTATTTTACATGATTTATCATTTTGGAATTTATCATTGGTTTTATCAGGGCTTTTAATGGGTCATATTTTTCCACTTTAAAATCACAAGTACGAGTAAGATTAAAAGTATATTTGTTATATATTTTAAGCTTATTATTGATAGTTGCTATGGCAGCTTTACCAAAAATACTCAAATACCCTTCACTTGGTGACCTTCAACCAGCTTTACTATTTTTAAAAGTCTTTATCTCCATTAAGCAGCCAATGCCCAGTTGCAAAGTATATTTTCCAGTATCTGAAAATTAAAATAGTTTGCCTCCTTTTCCAAAGTATATGGAGAAGCAACCTGATATCCAAAAAAAGGGAAATTACAGTGAAGTCAAATGTTTATTATTAGATTTAACTTTTTCAAAAATGACTTTGGTTATTCAGGGAATCCCAAAGTAAGAACTGAATTGCTGTACATAAGACTATCATGGATATTAAAAAGGTAGCACATGTTATAAGTTTAGTGAATTTAACTTGGCTCCCAAGAAAGATGTTGAGGGAAGTTTCCTGTTCCGGTTGAATTGCTACCAACAGGCAGACTCAGAAAGCATTCCCCTGAGGATGTGCGAAGGTGCACTGCTTTTCCCAGAGTTGAGCAGAGGCAGAAATATGGCCCTCTTCCTGAGAGGTTTTTTTTTTAAGTACATTGAAATCTTCCGCTGTGAAGCATTGCATGGCTTGAATGTAAATGTAGCATGGTAAGAAAAAGCTTTAAACCACCTATTAGAGTATGCTTTAGAACTGTTCTTTGGGTTACTGGCATTAGTTTGGCTAAGAAATTATGGGCTGCCTTGCACACGTTCTTGCTGTCATTAGAAACATAGTTGTGTAATAAAGAATGGAACGCTGAGCGCTCAGTGGGGTGTATGCGGCACTTGAACCGCTGAGGGCTGCCATCTAGGAATGGACAGCATGAAGCACCATCGCGCTGAGGTTTTCTTCCCTTTTTCTCATTTAGGAGGGCTACGTTTTCTTTCTCCACATACTTGCTCTTAATGTCTCTTCTGCTTAGAGCTGGTATTTCTGAAGGAAAGAAAGTTTGTGCTCAGGTATTTTATAAATAGGTGTTTTCTTTTATCCTCACGTCAGTGTCTAGGTGACTTTCAGGAAGGTATCTGAGAGAAAGATAAAGTAAACCTTTTAAAAAGGAAGTGGCTGGAGGTTTAAATTTCCTGTAGGTAGCCTCATCTTAATGATAGAAGTTTACCATTGACATACTTCA
>VMDR010034734.1:0-10975 GCA_007922815.1 Macrotus californicus | reverse complement strand
ATGCCACAATGCAGCAAAGTGGGTTGCCTCACCCTGGGAATACCTAAGGCTCCACCCCTTACTATGTAACAGGCGTGTGGAGACAAAAAAATATGGCCCAAACAAAAGAACAAATCAAAGCTCCAAAAATAGAACTAGGTGACGAAGAGATAGCCAACCTATCAGATGCAGAGTTCAAAACACTGGTAATCAGGATGCTTAGAGAAATGGTTGAGTGTGGTTGCAAAATAGAGGGAGAAGTAGAGGCTATGAAAAGTGAAATCAAGGAAAATGTACAGGGAAACAACAGTGACAGGAAGGAAACCAGGACTCAAATCAACGGTTTGTATCAGAAAAAAGAAATAAACATTCAACCAGAACAGAATGAAGAAACAAGAATTCAAAAACATGAGGAGAGGCTTAGGAACCTCCAGGAAAACTTTAAACATTCCAACATCTGAATCATAGGGGTGCCAGAAGAGAATTGAAAACTTCTTTTTCAAAAATAATAATACTTACCCAATCTGGCAAAGGAAATAGACTTCCAGGAAGCCCAGCAAGCTTAGAAAGTCCCAAAGAAGTTAGACCCAAGGAAGCACACACCAACGCACATCATAATTCTATTACCCAAGATTAAAGATAAGGAGAGAATCTTAAAAGCAGCAAGATAAAGGAGACAGTAACCTACAAAGGAGTTCCTATAAGACTCTCAGCTGATTTCTCAAAAGAAACCTTGCAGGCAAGAAGGGGCTGGCAAGAAGTATCCATGTCATGAAAGGCAAGGACCTACATCCAAGATTACTCTATCCAGCAAAGCTGTCATTTAGAATGGAAGGGTAGATAAAGTGCTTCCCAGACAAGGTCAAATGAAAGGAGTTCATCATCACCAAGCCCTTATTATATGAAATGTTAAAGGCCCTTATCTATGAAAAAGAAGATGATCAAAACTATGAACAGTAAAATGACAACAAACTCACAACTATCAACAACTGACCTAAAAAACAATAAAAACAAAAACAAACTAAGCATACAACTAAAACAGGAACAGAATCACAGAAATGGAGATCACATGGAGGGTTATCAATGGAGAGGGGAAGTGGGGAGAATGGGGGAAAAGGTACAGGGAATAAGAAGCAGAAATGGTACGTATGAAATAGACAGGGAGAGGTTAAGAATAGTATGGGAAATGGAGAAGCCAAAGAACTTATACGTATGTACAACCCATGGACATGAATTAAGGGGGGGGTGGAATGCTGGTGGGAGGCAGGTGCAGGATGGAGGGAAGTAAAGGGTAGAAAAAATGGGACAACTGTAATAGCATAATCAATAAAATATAGTTAAAAAAAAGAATTTCTAATTAAAACTGTTTTGATGTACACACCAAAAACAAACTCCCATATTTAGCTTTACACACATTGCTCATAACCATGTCCAGAATTTGGCCTCAACAAAAACATAATAAAAATGGTTTAATTCTTATTAATATCTAGAAAACTGAAGTTAACAGTTTACTTACTTTAAAGAATAAAAGTAGGGTAACAAACCCTATCATCTCACCTGCAAAGCATTTAACATCCGACGTATTCTTTGATTCCATCTCTCCCCTTCAATATTTTGTTCACTTCCCAATGACTCCTGTTTGAATGATTGAGAAAATATTTCACCTCAGCAAATTTAGTGAATGTTTACTATTTGTCAGGCATAGTGTTGGCTGCTGCAAGAAACACAATTATAACGTGGGTCCTACCAAATAAAGAGCTTATAGTCTGATAACAGAGAGAATAAAAGTAGCATACAGCTGTAGATCAGCCTTTGCAGGATTATATCTATACTCCCCAGGTAATCTTCTTTTAAGAAAAAGTTTTATTGAATCATTGGGGTGACATTGGCTAGTAAATGACATAGATTTCAGGTCTACAATTCTATCACACATCATCTGTATATTGTATTGTCTGTTAACTACCCCAAGTCTCCTTCCATCACCACTTATCCCCCCTTTACCCTCTTCTACCTCCCTCCCACCCCCCTTACTCTCGTGATTCCATACTGTTGTCAGTGTCTATGAGGGGGTTTTTTTTTGCTTAAAAAAGCAAAAAAAAATTAAAAAAAAGAATTTCTAATTAAAACTGTTTTGATGTAGACACCAAAATCAAACTCCTGTATTTAGTTTTACGTATACTGCTCATAATCATGTCTAGTAGAATTTGGCCTCAACAAAAATATAATAAAAATGGTTTAATTTTTATTAATATCTTGCTTTAAAAAAAAAACCTTTCACCCAGCTCCCCAACCCCCATCCCCTCTGACAGTTGTCAGTCTGCTCTCTGTATCTATGAGTCTGTTTCTATTGTGTTTGTTAGTTTATTTTATTCATTAGATTCCACATATAAATGAAATCATATCGTACTTGTCTTTCTCTGACTGGCTTACTTTACTGAGCATAATACTCTTCAGGCCCACCCATGCTGTCACAAATGGTTAAGGTTTCCTTCTTTTTTACAGCCAAGTATCAATATTATTCCATTGTATAAATGTACCATAGCTTTTTCATCCACCTATTTACTGATGGTCACTTGGGCTGCATATGGCCAATGGCATATGAAAAGATGCTCAACATCACTAATCCTCAGAAATAAGGCTGCAATGAATATAGGGGTGCATATATTCTTTCAAATTAATGTTTCAGGTTTCTTCAGATATATTCCCAGAAGTGGAATCACTGGGTCATAAGGAAGTTCCATTTTTAATTTTTTTAAATAGCTCCATACTGCTTTCCACAGTGGCTGCACAAATCTGCATCCCAACCAACAGTGCACTAGCGTTCCCTTGTCTCCACATCCCCATCAACACTCGTCTGTTGATTTACTAACGACAGCCATTCTGAGAGGTGTGAGGTGATAACTCATTGTGGCTTTAAATTGCATTTCTCTGATGATAGTGACACTGAGCATCTTTTCATGTGTCTATTGGCCATCTGTATGTCCTCCTTGGAGAAGTGTCTATTCAGGTCCTTTGCCCATTTTTTAATTGGACTGTTTGCTTTTTTGGTGTTGAATTTTATAAGTTCTTCATAAATTTTGGATATTAACTCATCGGATGTATCATTGTCAATTATGGTCTCTCGTTTAGTGGGTTGTCTTTTAATTTTGTGGATGGTTTCCTTTGCTGTGCAAAAACTTTTCAATCTGATGTAGTCCCATTTATTTTTTCTTTTGTTTCCCTTGCCCAAGGAGATACATCAGAAAAAATATTGCTATGAGCAATGTCTGAGATTTTACTGCCTATGTTTTCTTCTAGGGCTTTTATGGTTTTGAGTATAACTTTTAAGTCTTTAGTCCATTTTGAGTTTATTCTTATGTATGGTGTAAGAAGGTGATTTAGTTTCTTTTTTTTTGGACTTATCTGTCCAATTTTCCTAACACCATTTATTGAATAGACTATCTTTACCCAATTGTATGTTCTTGTCTCCTTTATCAAATGTTAATTAACCATAAAAGTATAGGTTTATTTCTGGGCTCTCTATTCTGTTCCATTGATCTACATGTCTGTTTTTATGCCAGGACCATGCTCTTTTGACTCCTATGGCCTTGTAGTGCAGCTTGGTCCCTCCAACTTCATTCTTCTTCCTCAAGATTGCTGTGGCCATTTGGGGTCTGTGGGTTCTTTACACATTTTTGGAATGTTTGTTCTAGTCCTGTGAGATACACCATTGGTATCTTAATAGGAATTGAATTGAATTTATAGATTGCTTTGGGTAGTGTGTGCATTTTAATGATGGTAATTCTTCCTATCCATGAACACAGTATATGCTTCCACTTATTTGTATTTTCTTTAATTTCTTTCTTTAGTGTCTTATAATTTTCTGAGTACAGGTCTTTTACATCCTTGGTTAAATTTATTCCTAGGTATTTTTTATTTTATTATTTTATTTTATTTTTACTGATGCAATTGTAAGTGGGATTGTTTGCTTAGTTTCCCGTTCTGATAGCTCACTGTTGGTGTATATAAATGCAACTGGTTTCTGCATATTTATTTTGTATACTGCTACTTTATTGAATTCATTGATCAGTTCTAGCAGTTGTTTGCTGAAATCTGTAGGGTTCTCTATATACACTATCATGTCATCTGCCCAGGCTATCTTCTGATAAGGGGCCCCAGGGTAGGAGAATCTTGTCTTTACTGGTAATGCATCCTAGGGCATCAGACCCTTATTTTGAAAAGTAGGCAGCAAAGACCACCACTTTTGGCAAGAACTTATCACAGCTCTGGTCAATCTAAACTCAGTTAACAGGAGTAAGCATAAAACTATTAAAAACTGCCTTGTAAAGGCCTTTATCTCAGCTTACTTAGCGATACAGAAGCTCTAACAATAACTGATATTTAGTAGTTTGTATACAATTGGGGTAAAAAAACATTCAGATTTTGAGGGTGCAGATCAACCAATTGCCTGTCACGTTATCTGAATAGATTCATTATTTTCAGTCTTTATATCTTCAAAACACTTCAGTATTGAAAAATTGTAAAGTTGAAATACCTGCAGAAGAATTCACTCCAAGCCCTTACCAACTAAAACATTCTGAGTTAAGAACAGACTGGGCGTAGGGAAGGTGCTGATGAGTCTGAAAAAAATGTATTTTTTCTAAAACATTATATGGCTCAAGGCCTACATCTGTACATATGGCTTCTGCTCAAAGGGCCACAAGTCAATAGCAAAGCTAGAAGCAACATCTGACCTGCCTGACTCCGTATATATTATTGTTTTATTCCTGTAGTTTTTGTCTCAGAGTGTACAGGAGTTTGAGATTGTAATGAATTTTGTAAGTTTTTTAGTAAATAATATCAAAACGTTTAATGCCTGATATTATTTTTGCTTTTAAATAAATTATCATTATGATGAGTTCTAAGACTATTAGATTGTTTTTTCATATGTGGAAAAAAGACTGAATTCTCTGGATAATCTAGGACAGAATAAATACCTGAACTTTTTACCTGAAACATTTAAATAGCTGAGCCATTAATTTTTGCCTTTCTCTTTGCCTCTATAGACACAGGTTATTTTCATACAGGGTCAAGCAAAGCACAATGCAGCACAAGTTCAGCTGTTTTAGTAATCCACTGGGCTTTCTACACAATGAATTCAGCTGTAGGGTGTCCAGATAGATCAATTGGACAGGCTTCAGCAAAGCATACACACTATTTCTCCTGAGCCTTTTCCTGGTTAGTTTAGTTGTGCAATATGGGAGAAGCTTCAGTCTCATGAATCTTGAACATAGAGTTGGACAATTGCTTTTTATATTTCAAAAATAGCATTTTGTGTATTCAAAAACAAAAATCAACATTAGTAATGGGATGAGCTCATTTATCCCAGAACAGGCTAACTTTGACCATGCAAGATGCTGCTTGTTTGAAAGATTTTATGACAATCTGAAGTATAAGCCAAGACAGGGCATTCATATGAAAAAGCCACTGGAAACAGGTAGGGTGGGCCTGAAGTAGGTGGGGCAGTGCCTCAGAGAATCACCAGGGAGGGGCAAACAGTGTGAGCCAGGTTGATGGAGTCTCAGATATGATGCCTGCCTGCCAGCTCTGTCAAGGGAAGGCTCATCAAAGGAACAATGGCCTCTGCCAGCACTTCTGTCTGGGAGAAAGCTGCCCCTCCAGCTCTCACCCTGATACTGGACATTCAGTTCCATCCCACATGTCCTCAGTTCCTTTTAAGCTGCTGCCCCAGTGCCAAAACTCAGATGAGTGAGTATGAGTAAATCTATGCACAGGTCCTTAAACAGGAACTGTCTGGGACTCCAGAAGCCTCTTTCACTCAGCCTCAATCCCCGCTGGTTTTTACAGCCAGAAGAAGGAACGTCTCTTCCTGGCACTGGAGCCCTGGGCTGGGGGTGTGGTGTGGAGCTGGGACCCATCGCTCCTCAGGGGGGACCTCTACAGACAAGATTTCCTTTCTGATTTTTATCTACCACGCCAGTGTGGGACCAGCCCATTTTGTGTCTCCACCCCTCCTATCAGTCTTGATGTGGCTTCTTTAATTCCCTAGTTGTAGGACTTCTATTTAGCCAGATTTCAGACAGTATTTAATGATGGTTGTTCTGTAGTTTAGTTGTAATTTTGATGTGGTTGTGGGAAGATGCAAGTACTATGCTGCCATCTTGACTGGAAGCCCTCTAAAGTAAAATTTCAAGTGCCCTAGGCCATACCCCTAATATAGCTGTTTCTCTAGAGCTGTTATGAGAATAACTTAAAACAGTGATTCTCAAAATTTTAAATCTGTGACTACTTTTGATTAGCATAAAAACCTCTTCCCTTCCTTTAAAATTATTTGAAGTTTCAAAATAAAAAGTCAAAGTAATTCTGAATTATATATTATCAAACTACTCATACACATCTTTGTTGAGATCACTAATATAAATTATAATTTTAAAAAGTAACATGACAGCTCTAAAAGCCAATGTTTAGGTAAAGAAGGTGTTAAAACATTTAGGAACAAAGTTTTTAAGAATATTTCCAAGACTATATACATATACTTGCCAATTCAACTGGACAATTTTCCATTTCTTGTGCCGAGATGGCATCCACTAAAGAGGATTCCTCAGCGGCCAGAGAAACAATATCCTGCTAAAGTAAATTAGAAAAAAAATAGGTAAGTTATCACAGTAGTAGTCGTCATCACAGGAACAATCTCATGTTGATAAATGCTTTAATCACATGCATGCTCATTTATAAAACTAATTTAAAGTACTATCTCCCAGGCAGGCAGCCTCTGACTTAACTATTACTGTTTCCCGTATGTCTCCTACAAATGAAGCACTTGCATGCCCCTCCCCCCCTTGCTTCCAATCCATGTCACTCCTATTTCTCTCGCCTCTGCAGATCTCATATCAAAAGTCTCTGCTGCTGCGTGGCTGAAGCCACTTTCCTTTGAAGCATGTTATCTGGCCCTAGTTCCCTACCTCTAGTCTCATGCCAGTACCAGGTGGCAGAAGAAGGAGATCTGCAAACAGAGGGAGTGAGACAAGGAAAGGGATATTAATATCCCTACCTACGGCCAGGACAGGATTCTTGCCACCAGTGCTGGGGCTGTCACTGGCAAAAGGGAAGAGAAACTGTATCTGGAAGCGGGGCAAAGACATAAAGGGAGAAGGCAGAAGAGAAAGCCAGGAATTCTCCATTCCCCATCCTCTCCCCTTTTCAGGGCTACAGAAGCCACCCGCCCGTGTTTCATCTTCACCCTGTCTCCAAGCTTCCTTCGCCAGCTGTCATCTCTGATCTTGATTAAGTTAGAAGCTTCCTACAACAGTTTACTTGATTTTTCACTTCAGCTTTTTAAAATTTCAGTGAATATAGGGAGTTGCAATTTATTCTTTAATATACATATTTATGAAAAATCATGTTTTTCTCTTTTAATTTCTATGAATATTCTACATTCTAGACACTTTCAATTTTGCAATTACTTTACATAAAAATTCTCTTTTATGAAGATATGAAAATGATCAATCAGAATCAGTGTTTCCTGCCCCTTCAAACTGCGTGTGCCCCCATTCCTGACTGTATTTCACATCTGTTCACCATTTTTGGAAGCAGAATAAGAATGGAATTGAAGGTTGAAGTGTGAGCATAGGATAAAGGAGTGAAAGGTTTGAAAGAACAAGTGCATCAACCTCTTTCTTTTACTCCAAGCACCTGGGAGAGTCCAATTTTGTTAATATGTTAAAAAGCCATAAACTAAACAAGCTTGCTTAATCAGAATTTTTAGGAGGTGTACTCTAAGAAATGCCCAAGCCCAAATAAAGAAGAGAGTAGGACTGGCAACCTGTATCTCAATATCTAGTGTGTTATGAAATATTTAGTAAAACACATTCTCTTTTAATGCATTATGAAGCTGTCTTTCCTTCCAAGGGCGTCCGGTTTCAAGGTGGACTGACTTTGAATTCCCTGAGTGGTTATCAAAGTACAGTGATGATGGGACAGACTAGGAAAGCACTGGTTTATTTTTATCTGGTATGACTATAATATTTACATATGTACAATCAATAAAGTGACAGCTGAGAAAATATTTTAAAGTAAATTGTTTCCAAGTGTGTTTTCAAATAACTATGTTTTTCAAATAAAAGTTATGTCTTCAAATAAAAATTATTAAAAAAATGTAATTTTGGTCATGGATCTTTAGATAAGTCTTTTAGATTCAAGACTGAGGTAACTGGTAGGTCTAAGACATATTATTCTTAAAGCTGGCAAGGGTGAATTTATGATTAAAATCAAAACACAGGTGTATTGTCTAGAGTCCTAAGACTCCGTGACATATTGAACGTGGGGCCTCATAGTATTCTCAGCATATATAGCCAGATTCAGGTACGATCACTAATTTAATGTACTATATAAAATACTATTTCAGTATGAAACTACTTATCTTGTGCTTTACTATCCTAAAGTTCCCAAAAATACTGTTCTGCAGATGAAAATAATGGTTTATTCTGTAGTACTGCTACTTACTAAAGAAATTATAGAATGAAATGAGATAAATTATAAAAATGTAACCTCAACGTTCCTTCACTATATCTGTGTCAGAAAAATAACAATATTTTGATTATTCTTTTTGGTTAACTTACCTCAGAATTAATATTTTTATTGGTATCCTCATGAAAGCTACAATTTGATCCATTCATCACACCCTTCCAAGTTCTGGGTTGGCTTAACTCTTGCCGGGGATTTGGATCTTTCATCACGGAGGTCTCTGAGTTATTAAGGAAGCAGAGAAGATTTCACCAAAATGTCTTTTCAACTTCAATTGGAATATGATTGTTACAAAAGAAAACTTCCGACACTGGAATCCATTTAAACAAAGGATATACAACTCTCTATGGCTCCCAAACCTCACATATTTATCTTCCCATTTCCCACATCTGCCTCTGCCACCTCTGCTTCCTGTCCTCCACCACCTCTCTGCTCAGCACTCACACCCATGCATTTACTCACAAGACAACACGGGCAGTTCAAGCCCACCTTGGCATATCATTCAGCAGATTTTAATGATTTCAGGAAGGGTGATCAGGAAGCAGAGGCTCACTCACCACATCGGTTGGTTTTATCATTCCTTTATAATAGTCACAATAATAATCAGCAATTATGAATGCCCCAGGTGTCCTCTGGGTACGTGGAAATATCTGTCTCAGGTTAACTGTATTGTTTAAATGCTATTCTTATCCACTAGGTGACTTTTCATGTTAGTTGTTTTAAAGTGAAATATTATCTTACTAGATACAAAAATTTTCTTTGCTGAAGGTTTGTGAATATTGCCTTTGGGGGTGTGGGAGGTAGGAAAGCATGAGAGTAAGTGTGGTACACGTTGTATATACACTATCTTTTTAATGTAGCTTTGTGGACAAAAAATAATCTGCAAAGCAGAAAAATACAATGATGATATAACATTTCTCTTAAATTCAAACACTCTTCTAGAGATAGCATTTATAGTTGGGAATATGAAAATGGATTCCATCCTCATTCTGTAATGCAAAATGAAAATGTTTTGCTTCCACAACATTCCTCAACATCAACAAAATTAGGATGCCTTACCGACTATGTTTCCACCTCTCATTTCTTCACTTATTGATTCCTTCCGCATCAATTTTCTTCCAAGTTTAAAGCCAGAGGATAGAAAGCATTTCGTAAACAACTGCAAAAATACACATTTTTGTTTCTAGTTTTTGTACAAATAAAGCAATTCAATAAAATATAAGCACATGTGCTAAAAAGTCAAAATTATAATTCAGGTACACGTATCCAGCAAATCAATTCAAAATAAGGGGGTATTTTTTCACAAGTTTACATTCTTGAATATATGAGTGTAGATATGCATTTATTTATTTATAATTAAACACAGCACACATGTAAAAGTATGGAAACTGTTACCATTTTCAGTTTGTTATGAGTCAGATCCTGGGTCGCAGTTGACAGAAGTGTGTCCACTCCTCCCCTCTCTTTCCACATCATCAGCCTTTGGGTAGGAGGTGCAAGTTCCAAAACCATGAGAGTGTCAGCAAAGGAAGTAAGTTGTTTATGCATAATTTTGCTGCTGATCTCCTTGACTGTATCTATGAGCAATTTCCTCCTTTTGCTCTTCCTCTTCCAAGCAATGTCTAAATATAAGAAATAGGCACCCATGTGATTGGTTGTACAACTTTGTAAAATGATATTCTAGGCACTGCATATCAAAGAAATATCTATCACAATTCAACTACAGAGTTGCACAGAGAAGAAAATCCTCTTCTCTCTGCTGAAAATTACGTCTCACAAAGTTTTTGCACAACTAGAGGTGTCTGAGAAGCCAAGACTTCACACATTTTGTAAGGTGCTGCTCCAAGTTTCTGAGGAGGGACTCTGCTGACCTACATGGTGGACAACTGAGGAATGGGGAACAGAGAGTATATTGACAGGAAAGTCACTCAATTCTGAGGTTCCTTAAAATATCTACATAACAGAGTAACTTTTTGAAACAATAATTTGTATTTGTCCCATGTATTTTTCCCTCCCTCACTGAAATTCATACACAAAGTCCAAGTGAGTAGCCCATGGGATTTCATGCCTATAGGTAATTTTACTAGGTAGAAAGCAGAAGTCATTTTTTTCCTTAGTAGAGATGCAAAAGGGGAGGGAGGGTTAAATTTCCAAGAATGGGTGAAGATCTGAGATCAGATGGAGCCAGAAGGAACAGGCACCAGCTTGTTGATGTGCCTCAGTAAAATCCTGGGAACATAAGATCACAGAGGGGCTGGCTGTGTGATGACTCCAGAGGCTATGCAGGCTGGGACAGGGGGCACTACAAGCTGGTATGGCTGATGACCAGAGGTTCCCTTCCGGTTGCCACAAACTTCCTCCAAATTTTGACACTACATGGCTTAGGGCAGGAAAATGGAACTATGTAGGCTGAAATTCTTGCCAGCCCAGTGGGATAGAGACTCAAGGTTGAATTTGGTAAAGAAAAAAAAAA
>VMDR010034733.1:0-10983 GCA_007922815.1 Macrotus californicus | reverse complement strand
AGCTGCTTTTTATCACTAAAGTGGTGGGAGGAAAACATTATCCCTTACTAAGTATGTCTTCTTCACCTTTCTTTCTTTATTCTGAATTTTTCTCAGTTCAGTCTTTGAGGTGGCATCTACTAATTGAGAATTCAGGTCATGGCTGTTGTCTGATCCTCCTTCCTAAGACCAAAGTAGAACTACATTCTTTAACTGAAATGAGAAACCCAAAATGTAAGACTAATGTTTTGTGTTGGACATCTGCTCATTCTGGCAGCCTTTTATCACCTTCTTTTGGTTCTGCCACTCTGAGTGTGTTTCCTATCACCCTTGTTAGCAGCTCATGCGCTTCAGGAAACTATCTCTATGATTGACACATGTGACTCAGGTCTAAATGATTAAGCATTGGCTAATTATGACTGGTTCTAATTTAGTGCAACTAGCATGCAGCCCAAGACTTTAAATCACAGGTTAAGGAATGAGACAAATGCAATAATTAATGAAGAAATATGTAGCCTTAAGAGCTGTTGGCAGCACTTTTTGAACAGCCAGGCAGAATCTTCTGAGACTGGAGCAGAGATTTTGGGGGTTGTTCATTACACAGCATTATGACAATACAAACCTAGCTAATACACCAAAGAAGGTAACAGATCGGTTTCAGATATTTGAGGTATATCCTCCTGACTTACTTTCATATTAGAACTTCCAACAAAAAGTAAGATAAGCTATTTCAAGGCAGGATAAGGACATTTTTAATGCTAGAAGGAATAAGATCTCTTTCCGCTAAGGTTGCTAAGCTCGTAAATTTGAACCTGGCACTGGTGGCCATCTTCCATGCCACAAGAAGCAGCTTGTGGCAGAATGAAGCTAAGCAGAGACAGACAGAGGTGAAAGGCAGGTAGTGTTAGAAAGAGAGAAAGAAAAAGAGCCAACACCAAAAAGGCAAAAGCAAGAAAGAGCACAAGAGAAAACACGAGTGAGCAAACAAAAGACAGAGAAATAATTACAAGAATCAGTTTTATATAGATAAAAATCTAACTTTTGCGGGCTCACATTTTAGATGACATTGACCCCATGGTTAGCATTTTTCAAACATGAAATTAAGGTATTGAAACTCTATGTTTATTTATTCAGCAATTAATCAGTGCCAGACACTGTTAGATGCTCTTATTAAAAATCCATGAGTCAATGTAGACCCTGGTAGATTGTTAAAGTAAAAAAAGCCTAACATTGCCCTGGCTGGTGTGGCTCAGTGGATTGAGCACCGGTCTGTGAACCAAAGGGTCTCTGGTTTGATTCCCAGTGAGGGCACATGCCTGGGTTGTGGGCCAGGTCCCCTGTAGGGGACGCGCAAGATGCAACCACATATCAATGTTTTCCTCTCTTTCTCCCTTCACCCTCTCTAAAAATAAATTAATTAAATCTAAAAAAAAGCCATATAAGAAAATAGAATGTTATGTGTAAGAGTGGAGATATATATAGGGAGATGATAAGTGCTCTGGGAACACAAAGGAAAGAGAAGTTAATTTTATAAATAAATGGAGATAGGAAAGTATACAGGAAAAGAATTCACATAAGATATAGCTAAAAACCAAAGGATAATTCTGGTAAATAAATTATGAATGAAGACCAGAGGAGGGTTTGCACTGGTAGCAGAAACTTTAAATTCATATAAATTGGACAAATTTATTAACCTTTATTACCAACATTCTGTGTGCTTAAACAAGGAAACAAAAGTCTGCATTCAAATATCAAATTATTACTATACCTCACTGGTTTTCTTTAATCCTTTCTTTTTAATTGAAGCTTTAAATTATGCTAAACATTTTTGAGAGAGGACGTGAGCAAGGCTGACTTGATGTATGGGTCCTTGATAGTAGCCCTGCTCCAAAAGAACGCATCGGCCAGAAGCAATTGCACTACCAACATTATGGAGTGACGCGAATGGTAGCTGAATGACTTCCACTCCTCTTTCCTATTTCCGGATACTTCTACGATTTGTCTAAAATGCTTTATTTCCTTTTGTCACTTTGCATACAATCAATCTAATTACAGATTCATTTGAGTGAGCAAATTCATTTTTCAAAGTGGAAAAGAAGATAAAAGGTGGGTGAGAATGGGTTATAGTCATTCACACCTTAGTATTAAATTGTGGATTTCCCTCTTGGCCGTGCCTTGCAGTGTGTGAGAAGCAAATCCTAGGGCAGATGGCGGTGTTGTGGAACTATGAATTTTCTCACAGTCAGAAAGACCTGGTTTGACTCGTGTCTCCCACCACTATACTAACTTGATGAACTTAAGAAAACTATTTAATGTTTGAGGTGTCTCAGCGTCCTCATCTATAAGATGGGAGGAATACATTTACCTACTATCCTTGTATAATGCACATACATTGTCCAGCACAGCGTCCAAAGGCTGGCTAAGCAACCAACCAATAAATGGTCGCTACTGAGAAAGAGAGGGCATTGTAGCAAGAGCAACGAAATCCTGGGTGAATGGAAGACACCAAAGGCATACTTTGCCTTTTCAGTGCTTTTGCCTATGACAAGGTCAGAGAGGCAGAGTCAACAAATTGAGGGGCCAATGTGCTGGGTGATAAAAAGATCACATGCAGTGCATTAACGTTGTATCAAATTTTGATCACTCCTGATGATTCTTGCTAGATTTTTTGTTATTACTTTCTTTTTATAGCTGGTCCTTACAGAGATAAGCACCTCACAGAGGTAGTTAAGGGAAGTGAGAATAGTGTCTTAAAACCAGGTGAACATTTACAAATTCTGTACCTTGGCTTACTCTGCAAACACATGAGATCCTGCTTTGAAAGCTGTTTATGGCTGACACTTAAAAAATCCCTCCTGTTAAAATGCAAGTGCATTGAACACAAACTGAGCCAGAAGTGTTACTTTTTTTTCACTCTTGTCATCAGCATGTTAACATTCCCCAGCTGTCCTTTTCAGAAGGACAGTGGGGCCCATCCATGCTGTCAATGAGCTAAACTTTTCCACAGGGCAGTACACTGTGCTAAGAGACAAAATTGGGATGCTCTTCAGATTTCTTCACACGGGCTAGTCCAAACTCAAAGCCACACCCTTGAAGTGATAGGGCCAAATTGTATTGTAATTTCTTTTTGAAAAATCTGGCTAATGTAGTTTATTGACAGAAGCAACTATATTTTCTGATCAGATATAAAAACTATAAACCTCAAGTCAATTTTTCTCTTGCCAATGGTTGCCTCAATCGTAAAATAATTGCCACATTAACAGCATTCAACTCATTTTTCAACCCAGAGGATTGCTCCCTCAAAGCGTGCTAGAGGGATATGAGTGCCAGGCCACAGTAGTTTACTGACACTATTCTGCCTCTCACCCTGACTGTGTCGGGTGTAAGTGCCCATGCTTTCTGAAAGGCACAGATTTTGTTGCTTTTAATTCTTCTTTTTGAGTTTTCAGTGCGTGACAATATCCTGTCATGAGATTGTTTATGGGATGTATTACTCCACAGCTTTAAAGTCAATAATTATCTTCTGAATATAAAATTTTCAAGTATTGGTTTGTGCATTCGATAGGATTAGTCTCTGCACCACCAGCATACTGAAATATTTTTGTTTCTCGAGCTTTCTCTTGCCCTCGGGCTTTGCTCCTGCTGACCTGCTGAAAACTCCGTCCCTGTCCTCTGTTCCACAACTTCTTTCATGTGTGTCACTCTTGGTCACCGTCCAGATATTCGTTCAGTTACTACTTCCCTAAGGCCTTGATTCTGAGTTAGGTAGCATAGATTCCTGTATGTTCCTTATATTACATTTCACTTGCCTCTTTATGTGGCTGAATTCTCCACCGGACTGAGTTTTCTGAGATCAGGGATGCTGTTTTCTTTACAGTGTATCTGTAGCAGCTGGCTTTTCAGTTGTTATTTGTTGTGGTATATATGTATATACCACACTGTATACACTTTGAATATATATATATATTCATAGTTATTCTTTTCCTTACTGTCCTATGGTTAGCATTTGCTCCTCTCACCCATTAACTTTGGTTAACTCATGGCCATGTGGTTTGCTTTAACCAGTAGGGTGTGAGTAGATCTGTCATACAACACATCTGGGCAGAAGTTTTAAATGCACTTGCGTGGTTTGATACTTCTCTTCTTCCTGCCTTCCACAGTCGGAAAAGCATGTTTCAAATAGTGGCTACTCCTCAGACTTGGTTCAAAGAGAGAACATACATAATAAAGCTGAGCCCAAAAGAGCCCATCCCAATAACATGAGTGACAAATAACATGAGTGACTATTTGTGTTGTAAGTTGCAGAGATTTGAAGATTATTTGTCATCACTATGAAAGTTGATTACTAAAGGTGGCATTAACAGAAAACAAACATATCGAAGAAACTAACAATGATTTTTTTTTAGAGTTATAGTGCCAAAATTGCCACAAGCCTGAATTTAAAAGAGGTTGCAATTATGTGAACAATAAAACTACCCTTAAGCCCTCAACTTTCTATGGGCAGGCTGAGGAAGCTATTCAGCAGCCAAAGAGGGCAATTCCTCCCAAAGATGATGTTGGAAAAGGAAGGACATCCCAGAAGGTAAAGTCAAGAGTCATGAAGAGGAACAGACTAATTTAAAAAGAAAATTAATCAAGAAGTATCTATAGACCTAAACAACTGAAAGAAATTCCAGTATATATTAGAAGACAAGTGAATGTTTCCACTGATGTTGGTATTTAGAGAAGAGCCTGGCAGATTTTAAAGAAGGAGTGCCAAGGTTAAATGTTTGGGACATTGTTTAATGATGTAAATGTATGCCAACTTGAGTAGTAAGAATTTGTACCTGAAATGTAACTCAATTACGTAGTTTTTATTCTTTGAATTTTTCTCTTTATATAGTTAAAATTACTTTTTTGGTGAAAAAAAAAGGCAAAGAGGTTTACCTTAAAAATGTGTTTTCAATGGCACCCATGCATCACTGAGAGAAGAACTGGGTCCATGAATGTTGTGAAGAAAACCTCAAGGAATTATGAATTCAAAAGATAATTAGAAGTTCCACATGCAGAAGGAGGTGTATCTAAATAGCCTTACTTAAGAAGGTCTACCATCTGACTACAGGGCTGACCAATCCCATTATTCATCTTTCTAAATATTTTTGCAATTGTGAGAGTTAGCATCATCAGTGTTATTTTAAAATTCTAGAAAGACATGATCTCAAGAACTGGTTCCATCTCAAGGATTACTAGTTTTGTGAAGTTTTAAATATTTCATCATATTCATAAAAATAATGGAAAAAGATTTATATATATATATATATATATATATATATATATATACCTACACTATCTTTCTTAGAAAATTGCTGTATTAGTCATTCATCAATCCATTCACTGAATAAGTATTTATCAATACCTACACAGGCCATGACTGACTGATTTAATGATTGACTGATATGGAGTGTAAAAGAACTGTCTACTCTAGGAGCTTGTCATTTAACAGGTATGTCAAGATTAATACTTGTGATATAACTAAATAATAAATTCATGGTGGCAAACAACTTCTGTGTTAAAAAGAACAGTTCAGGAAATAAATTCTTTGGACACTTAGAGGTTGGGATAAAATGAAGGAGGGCTAGATGGCGATCTTTACAATTTCATACAGGAGTTTGATTTAGGAGGAGATTGATCTTACAGATGAGTGAGAGTTCTTTAGGTGAGTTCTAAGAGCAAGAATGAAGGTGTAGACATAGGAAGCTGTAAAGAGAGTACTAGTAGTATCTTATGGAGACTAAATTAATGAGAGGCTTAGTGCTAAAGGAATATTTTATGTGCTATATTTATACTTGAAAAGCTCTGCATGCTTCACAGACAATAATGTTGCACATGCCTAGCCCAAGTAAGTTGAGGGTAACTATATGTCTGGATCACAGGGCTTTCAGCTTCTGTGGCATCTTTGCTAGCTCAGTGGGTATCACAGCTAAGAGGGAAGCATGGTCAGGACATAAGAACTTACCCAGCTTGAAGAGCTTAAATAAATTCTGGTTGGGAAATGCCAGTCTGTGAGATCCACAGTGTATTACTGAAAGTAACAGATCACCATTCATGAACTTACATTATCCATGTCTTCAATGAGTTTTGCTTCATAGAATTTTTTGTAATGGGTAATGTGTACATAGGTAGTAGTATTTATTTCTGAAAAGCAGTCAAGAGATTAGCAGGGCCAACTGAGTTCAACCTTTTTTTTTAATTGTTGTTCAAGTACAGTTGTCTCCATTTCTCCCCTATGACTCCCCCCCACCCTCAATCCTTCCCCCCTTTGGCTTTGTTCATGGGTCTTTTATACATATTCCTTGACGACCCCTCCTCTTTTTCCCGTTATCCCCTCCCCACTTCCCTCTGGTTACGTCAATTTGTTCTTTATTCCAATGTCTCTGAGTTCGACCTTTTTGACTATGGTCCACAGTATGAAGTACATTTTTAATCAACACACCCATTCATAACTGTATATATGTGAAACATACAATTGTCACAAGCACTACATACTTTATGTGTACCTAACAATAGACTGTTTTTTTGTGTGTGTGTTTTTATTACTTTATTGTTGTTCATTTACAGTTGTCTGCATTTTCCCCCCACCACTCCTCCCCCCACCCCAGCCGATCCCACCTCCCTCCCCTGTTCCCATCCTCCCCCTTGGTTATGCCCATGTGTCCTTTATAGTGTTTCCTGGAAACCCTTTCCCACACTGTTCCCTTCCCCTTCCCCTCTGGCCATTGTTAGATTGTTCTTAATTTCAACATCTCTGGTTATATTTTGTTTGCTGTTTTCTTCTGCTGATTATGTTCCAGTTAAAGGTGAGATCATGTGGTATTTGCTTTTACAGTAGCTGTGGTGTCGGGCTAGAAATTTCCTTCAGTGTCACGGCTTTTGTCTTCCCTTTAGTCTTTGGGATATCATAGAGACTTAAGTAGGGTCTGAAGCTTGTAGCTCTTTTAGCTTTAATCCCCTGATGCTGATGTGGTGGAGGGTGCGGGGGAGGGAAAGTGCTCCGTAGTCCTACATTAGATCTCAGTCTTTCAGTGAGCCTGAGTGGGGTCATTCCCTTTACCCAGGTCAGTCGGGCTTTAGTAAAACCCCAGTCAGGTTCTGGTACAAGAGTTTCCCTGGAGGGCAGACCTTGTTAAGCACAGAAAGCTCCGGGTATATTTCCAAATGGTTACTTTCCCCTCCCTCCTGCTGGAAGCTCTAGGGCATTTGTCTCCCATTTTCGCAGTGAGAACATAATAGGGCTCCTGGAGGTAAAGATAACCAACATGTGTGTGTGTAAAAGTGGGCCCTTTGGAGTTTTTAATTCTCAAACTAGTTTACACCAAGCCACTTAACAACTCATCAATTAGGAGTTGCAAGTAATCCTACCTATACTGGCTCCTGCTGCTGGATTTTGTTCCTGGTGAACTGGGATTCTCTGTGTCTTGCATTTGCCTCTCTAGTTTTGAAGAAAACAATTTGTCCTTTGACCTAGTTCTCTGATGAATCTAAGAGTTGATGAATTTCAGTTTGTTCAGTTTTTTTTTCTTGTGAGAAGGGAAGTGACAACTTGCAAGCTCTTTCCATACTTTATTATGTGCAATGAACACTATATTTTCTATTCTATTTAATTTTATCTCATTTAAAAATCGCTGGTTGCAACCGACTAAACTGGGTTACTCTACAGTTATACAAGTGTTAGAAGAAAATACAATTGAATTCTTCTGTAGCCTGAAAGTGGGGAAGCTGTGTGTCCAGAAGCAAAAAAAGTGACAAATTTGATTAGAGAAAAATTAAATTAAAAATGTAATAATAAAACAGCTCAACAAAATGGCTAACTGGGGAAAAGTATATGTCACAAACAAAGAGTAGTATCTCTAATATATATATAATATATATCTAGAAATAAATTGTATTTAATGTTTAAAAATATACCTGTGAAGCCACAAAAAGACATGAAGGGAATGAATTTATATTACTAAGTGAAAGGAGATACTCTGAAAAGCCTGCATATTGTTTGATCCCAAATATATGACATCTTGGAAAAAAAGTATGGAGACAATAAAATAATCCGGGGTTACCAGGCATTAGAGAGGAAGAAATAGGAGAATTTCCAGAACAGTGAAATCATTCTGTATAGTACTATAATGGGAGATCTATGTCATTATATATTTTTCAAAACCCATAGAATATAATAGTAGTGAACTTTAATGTAAACTCTAGGCTTTGGGGAACAATGATGTGTCACTGTAGGTTCACTGACTGTAATAAATGTACCATTCTGGAGCAGGGTTTTGATAGTGAGGCAGACTGTGTGTGTTTTGGGGACAGGGATTATACACAAAATCTCTGTACATTCTGCTCAATGTCGCTGTGAACCTAAAACTGCTCTAACAATAAAAGTGTACAAAAAATGTGTTTCAATAGTTAAGGAAGCAAACCGTACAAATGGTTACCAATGTCAGCGGGGTGGTCAGAAAATAGGATGCAGGAGACAGAAATAGAAGCTGACTTTCTTTGAATATTCCTTGTTACATAAAGCTGGCATTGGAATCATGTAAATATATTACATAGTTATAAGACAAAAATAAAGTTGGAGGAAAATTTAATTTCTAAAACTAAAAAATGAAGTTAAAGGAACAAATGAAAATAACTTATATCCAGTTTAGTGGTAGAACCATACACACAGGAACTATTACAGGTGATTTAAAACACAGTAAGTCTTGCATTGTTGTTAATAGTCATATTGCTTGTGGTAGTGTTTACGTTATTACTCTGAAACTATATACAATAGTATGAGAAAGTCAGTAAGTAATTAAGTTGAATTCACTGAGAAGTGAGATTTAGGATTGACCAGTTGGAATAATTCTGGAAAGTTCTGGACTGTATGAGTGATGTCTGGTTGCTTGATACCTAGCCCTGGGATAATTTGGGCAGGGGGTGAATATTGGCTTGGTGTGAGAGAATTAGATAAGGAGGTGGTTGGCTTGTATAGTAGAGGCATACTCCCAAGTAAGTTACTTACTATTTTTAGGAATGAGCTAGCCCTGGGAGGGGCAGGCTCATTCCCAGGTTTGTAATCTCCCAAATACCAGAGCATCAAGAACACAGAAAAGAAAATATATGTAATGTAATTGATCCTGTAATGGATAGATGCCAATAGGCAAATATAAAATCTAAGAAAATATATACATGGGCTATATTACATTGTTTTATTTATCATTATATGTTCAAAAATTTTTCATAATAAAAATTTTTTTAAACTAGAAATGACATTAGAAAGTGTAAATGGGCTGTTTTCCCAAAGAGAGCCACAACAGTATCACCCATTTCATATGCTGTTTTGCAGCGTGGCATTGATACTCTCCTATCAGGCAGAGGAGTCTACTTCCTTTACTGTTAAATTTAGACTAGCCTTAGTATCTCTTATGACCCATGGCGGACATAATTCTTTGACTTCTGGAGCTGGGCCTTAGAAGTTATACATCTTCTATCTTTACTTATAATGCACTTTCTGGGAATTCAGCCACTCTGCTGTGAAGAAGCCCAAGCAGCTGCATGGAGAGACCCATGTGGGGAAAAGCCAAGGTCCCTGACAGTGGTCCCAGCTGAGTGCCCACTCAAGAACCAGCAGTAACTGCTAGCCATGTGAATGAGACTATCTCAGACCTCCAGTCACCCCAGCACCCCCAATGACACCCTGACTCCTGACAAAGATGAAAATCTATCTAGCCAGTCTCTGACTGAATTCCTGACCCACAGAATCATGAACAATTAAAATATATTTTGTTTTGAGAAATTAAGTTTGAGATAATGTGTTACATAGCAATGAATAGCTGATTTCAAAGTATAAGACTATCTTACAAATATCATGACTTCCTTAGGAGAAAATAAAAAACTATAATATTGGTGTAACTTTTTAAAAAATAAATAAGAATTTCATTGAAACACCAAAATAATTGATTTCATGACCCATGAAATGGAAAAAAATTGCCTGAAGTAATGAGAGACAGATAGTTAGTCAATAAATGGTTTAGAGTTGGAAATAACCTCTACATTGTTAGAACACTGAGGTCTATCTAGCACAATAAACAGTAAAATTAGCAGAGTAGCAAGGAACTACATGGGGGAAGGTGGATAGAGACATTAACTTCAAATGTCACAGTTAATAGTTCAGACTTTGTTCAAGAGGCAACAGAAAGTTGGCTGAAGATTCCGAGCAGGGCAGTGATGTGATTACATCAGTGTTTTAACAAAAGTCACTGTTTTTGAATGGATTGGTATAGGAAAAACTTGACACAGCAGGGCCAGTTAGGATGACTTCCAGATATGATGAGGTTATGAGAACTTGCACTAGGGAGATGACAGTACAGACAAATTCGAGAAACAATCTAATGAATAATTAAAAGAGGACTGAATCAATAAAGGAAATGAAGAAGGAAAGTCCATGTTGAAGAAGGAATTCTGCCTCAGATTGCTTTCTGACTGCAGCATGGACTCTTGCGGGAATTCTCAGTTTGCCAGCTTTCCCTGTGGATTTCAGACTTTCCCGTCCCCACAACCTCTGTCTATAAACACATGTCCTGTTGGTTCTGTTTCTCAGGCGAATCCTCACTAACACTCCAATAGTGAGTCTCAATCCTGGAAAGAGAGGCCAACTGTGAAGGGAGGAGGTAGCGCCTTCTGTACCAGGCCTTTAGACCAATGCTTTTCGACTGGTCTGCCATGGCACACCGGTGTACTGCAAGAATTTTCAAAACATGTAATACCTGACTGTGTAGTCAGAAGCAATGACCTCTTTCCCCTTAGACTGTCAAATAAAAAAGTGATAACATGCAACACAATAGTTGTCCAGTTTGAATGCCCTATCTTGAACCACAAAAATGTCATATAATAGAGTTGCATCTTATTGGTCATGTCACAATAGGAGGTTGCATCTGATTGGTTATTTCTTGGTAACAGAAATCTTTTTTTTTAATCATTTTATTTTATTTT
>VMDR010034732.1:0-10983 GCA_007922815.1 Macrotus californicus | reverse complement strand
GTTTCTTTTGAGAAATCAGCTAACACTCTTATGGGCACTCCTTTGTAGGTAACTATCTCCTTTTCTCTTGCTGCTTTTGAGATTCTCTCCTTCTCTTTAATCTTGGCTAATGTAATTATGATGTGCCTTGGTGTGTTTCTCCTTGGGTCCAACTTGTTTGGGATTCTCTGAGCTTCCTGGACTTCCTGGAAATCTATTTCCTTTGCCAGATTGGGGAAGTTCTCCTTCATTATTTTTTCAAATAAGTTTTCAATTTCTTGCTCTTCCTCTTCTCCTTCTGGCACCCCTATGATTCGGATGTTGGAATGTTTCAAGATGTTCTGGAGGTTCCTAAGCCTCTCCTCGTTTTTTTGAATTCTTGTTTCTTCATTCTGTTCTGCTTGATGTTTTTTTCTTCTTTCTGGTCCACACCGTTGATTTGAGTCCCAGTTTCCTTCCCATCACTGTTGGTTCCCTGTACATTTTCCTTTTTTCACTTAGCATAGCCTTCATTTTTTCTTTTAATTTGCAACCATATTCAACCAATTCTGTGAGCATCCCAATTACAGTGTTTTGAACTGTGCATCTGATAGGTTGGCTGTCTCTTCGTCATTTATTTTTCGTCATGTATTTTTTCTAGAGTTTTGATATGTTCTTTCATTTGGGCCTTTTTTTTTTTTTTTTTTGGTCTTGGTGTGCCTGTTACCTAGTAAGGGGCGGAGCCACCCACGTTGTTGCATAGTGGCACTGTATGTGGGGGAGGGGTCCACAAGGCAACAGTGCCGCTTGCTCCACTCTCTGCAGGCTTTCAGTCATTTCCCCTACTACCCACAATCAAATTGGGCCCTTCTAGCGCTGATTCCTGGGTGAGTGGGCCTGTGTACATTCTAGGACCCTATGGGTCTCTCCAATGAACTCTCCTGTGAGGCTAGTAGTTTCTCCTGCCACCTCAACCCCCACAGGTGTTTCCAGTCAGAGGTTTGAGGCTTTATTTCTCAGTGCTGGAACCCTGGGCTTCCCAGTCTGTCTCGCTCCCCAGTTGTTCCTCCGGGTTTATCTGCTCGTGAATGTGGGACTGCCCAGTTCTCAGTCTGCTGCCTCACCAGGTCCACCAGCCACTGCCTTACCGCCAGTCCTCTCCATCCACGTGCCTGTCTCCGCCCCTCCTACCGGTCTGAATGAATGTTTCTTCTTTAACTCCTTGGTTGTTGAACTTCCACACAGTTCAATTTTCTGTCAGTTCTGGTTGTTTTTTGTTTTTAAATTTGTTGTTGTCCTTTGGGTTGTGCGTGGAGGCACAGTGTATTTATCTATGCCTCCATCTTGGCCGGAAGTCTGTTTTTCTTTATTTCACTTTGCATAGCCTTCACTTCTCTATTTTGCAACCATACTCAACCATTCCAGTGAGGATCCTGATTACCAGTGTTTTGAACTCTGCATCCAATAAGTTGACTATCTCCTCATCACTTACTCTTTCTTTTGGAGTTTTGACCTGTTCTTTCATTTGGACCATATTTCTGTGACTCAGCACACCTGATATATTGTAAGGGGCGGAGTCTTAGGTATTCACCATTGTGGCACTGTCTGTTGGGGGTGGGAAGGAGGGTCCCAGAGGGAACAATGCCACTTGCTCTGCTCTTGGCTGGTTTTCAGTCACTTGCCCCGCTACCCACAAACAAATTGGGCCCTTCTGGTTCTCATTCCCCAGGTGGGTGGGTTTGTGTATGTTCTAGGACCCTGTGGGTCTGTCCAACAAACTCTCCTGTGAGGCTGGGAGTTTCTTATGGCACTGCAACCCCCACAGATTTTTACAGCCATAGGGTTTGAGGCTTTATTTCCTGGCACTGGAACCCTGGGTGGCAAGGTCTGTCTCGCTCCCCAGTTGTTTCTCCCGGTTTATCTGCATGCAGATGTTGGCCCAGCTGCCACCTTCCTACACATCCTCTCCACCCTGGCTGCCCATCTCCACCCCTCCTGCCAGTCTGAATGAATGTTTCTTCTTTAACTCCTTGGTTGTTGGACTACCATACAGTTTGATTTTCTGGCAGTTCTTGTTGTTGTTTTTTTCTTTTTGTTTTTTCTTTTAAATTTTTTGCTATCCTTCTTTTGGTTGTGTGAGGAGGTAAAGTGCATCTACCTACACTTCCATCTTGGCCAGGCTGCCTGATTGTATTATAGATAAGTCTTAACAGATGTGTCTTTTGAAAATATTCTCTCCCACTTTGTGGTTTGTCTTCTTATCCTCTAGGCATTGTCTTCCACAGAACATGTTTTTAAATTTAATGAAGGCTAACTTATCAGTTCTGTTTTGTGTATGTGCCTTTGGCATGGTAAATAGAAAGTGGCCAAATACAAGGTTATCTAGATTTGTTTTCCTATGTTATGTTCTAGATGTTTTATGGTTTTATGTTTTACATCAGTTTTGTGATCCATTTTGAGTTAATTTTTAGTGAAGTATGTAAGGTCTGTGTCTAGATACTTTTTTTTTTTTACACAGGATAGCATACTTAATTGCAGCATTCATATTTTACTTAATATATACTTTTGGTATTATTAAAGAGTAAGTACCCTCATCCTTTTTTATTAGTTATTAATTTTGCACATTTGTTTATTTCTAGGTAATTTATTGTTGCTATTGAAATAGGATATTTTCTTCTACTTTTCTAAATAGATATTTGTTTGTGGGAGTCCTGTTGAATTTATTGCGTTAATTTGTACCAACACCCAACTGGGTTCTGTTGCCATTTGGAATAATTTTCCAGTTGATTCTCTTTTTTTTTTTTTTTAAGATTTTATTTATTTAGTTTTAGAGAAAAGGGAGGGAAGAAGAGAGAGCCATCAGTGTGTGATTGCCTGTGGTGCGCCCCCATCCAGAGACCTGGCCTGCCACCCAGGCGTGTGATCTCTCCTCCTCACCTCTCCTCTCCTCTCCTCTCCTCTCCTCTCCTCTTTTTCCTTCCTTTTGTCCTGTTTAATTATACCGGCTGCTATATGCAGAAAATGTTAAGTAACTATTATGTTAAAGCATATCATTATCTTTTCCTGACTTTACTGAGATTTACTGAGATTGTGGCACCTATTAAAATTATGTTGGGCCTTGGCTGGTGTGGCTTAGTTTGTTGGAGTGTCGTCCTGTGGACAAAAAGATCATGGGTTTGATTCCTAGTCAGGGCACTTACCCAGGTTGCAGGTTCCATCCTCATTTGGGGTGCGTACAAGCAGGCAGCGATCAGTATTCCTCTCTCACATCAATATTTCCTTCTCTCTCTCTCTCCATTCCTCTGTCTCTAAAAGCAATTTAAAAAATGTCCTCAGGTGAAGATTAAAAAAATAATTTAAAAATTATGTTGAGTTTAAGTTAGACATATATTGTTTACCTTGTTGAAGTATCTGGCTTTTTAAAAAAAATTGTTTTAAAAAATCAAGAATGGATGTTGAAATCTGTTACATGCCTTTTCCGTATCTATGGAGATGATCATGTTTTTTTCCTGATTCTATAAATCATTAAAATATTTGCAAATATTGTGACCTGATAGTGTATGTTACTATTTAGAACCACTTGTGGGAAGTGGAGGTGGTTCTAGAATTGCCTGTTTAGTTGAAATAAGACTACCTGGAACTGAGCCAGCCTCACATCTAGAGAACAGTTCAGTATAATAGGCCAGGCATGTTTCAGGTCAAGAGGAGTCTAATCTCAGATGAGAAAATTTCTGACTCAACAGAACTACTAACATAATGATAGATACTGTTTATTGAGTGATTAACATATGCCCTGCCCTACGCTAAGGGGCATATACAGGGTCCAGCAGAAGTAACGCCTCCTTGAGTATGATGGGTAGGGTATGTGAATGTCTTGCTCGAGATGGACAGCAATTTGAATATTTTCACCTAAAATGTCATATGGTGTGCTTGAGTATGATTTTGTTATGTTACAGGATTATATTCTTATGATTTTGTAATAAAAACGGAATGTTATTTGTGTTTGACCCTATATATATATGTAATATCCAGACTCTACGAGTTGCTAGTTGTGTGACATTGTGCAAGTTTCTAAAACCCTTTTTATTCATTTTCCTCATTTGTAATATGGATTTGATGATAGTACGTACTGCATAGGGTTGTTTTAAGAATTAAATTGGTTAATATATTTAAAGAATTTAGGACAGTACCTGGCACATAGTAAGCACTTGTTAATCAAAGAGGTGCTACTGTCTTACATTTCTTACAGCATGAAGCATCATTGAACAACTTTTTCATATGTGGCAAAACTGTGGCTCACACAGAGTTTGAATCCAAGGTTACATAAATTAATTTGCATTCCTGATTCTTAAGTTTATTAATTCTGTCTGCCTTAAGTATATTTTCCCCTGGCTCCCAAAGCAGGATACTTGGATGTTCAGACAGGGAGGTTTGTTTTGTCAGGAAGTTGTCTGGTAAGAGTGTTAGATAGACCCCCTGAGATGGAGTTTGGAACAGAGTACAGCCTTCAGGAAGACAATGGCCATGGCAAGCAGAAACTGAGTACACTTTCAGAACAAGAATTTCAGAATTAGAGTTGGGGCTGTAGAGAGAGTCCCAATAATTAGACCATTCAGGATTCAACTAAGTCTGAGGATTAAGGCCTATAAATAGTAATTGAGTCAGAATTGTTCCTGGGAGTAGGGATGCACTGATTTTGTGGGCATTGCAAGTGGCAGTAGCTCTAAGGAAGATCACTGTGGAAACTGGTAACTAGGCTGTCATTAGTTACTTCATTCTCAAGCCACCTGTATTTACTCTTCATCTCATGATATAAGACCAGCTGTGCCCTGATACCAGCTGGACTCATCATGAGCTACTGAAGTCATGGTTTAGATGTCCTTTGCAATAACAAGTTTCATCTGTTTCCTGATGGCCGATGATATATAATTGACTTGCCTGTCTGGATTCTTGACTTTTGGCCTACTCTTTACCTCTCAAAATTTGTCTGGTCCTCCAAATCCTGCCGATCCAGATTCCTTGCTGTTTTTACATTACTAACTTGATACTTCTTTCCTTTTAAGTTAAATTGTTTCATTTATAAAAATAATTCAGCTATGTCCCTTTTTAAAGTCAAACACTATATAGTTTATAAAAAGACTCATCCCTTACTACTCCCTCACTACCCAGAAGCAACCTCTTTTAGCTTTCTAGAAATGGAAAGTGAGTCTTTAGTTACCTTTCTCCCTCCTATGGTTACCTCCAGCACAAAGTCATGCCTGAGGTGCGCCCTACTCCGGATTCAGTCACACATGCCAATATTTATTTAAACAATTTTTTGTTATCCTTCCTAGGATTGAATTAATAATCATACTTCTGATTCATCACACTTTATCATTATTTTGCCCATTCCACATCTTTTCTTATTTGTTTGTTGGTTGGTATGTATATGCATATCCATTTCTTTTTTTCTTTTCTCATTTAAAAAACTTTTACAATTATTTGAGGGGGAGAAACATCAATTTTTTAAATATTTTTAAAAAGATTTTATTTATTTTTTTTAGAGAGAGGGGAAGAGAAGGGAGAAAGAGGGAGAGAATGTCAATGTGTGGTTGCCTCTTGTGTGCCTCCAACTGGGGACCTGACCCACAAACCACACATGTGCCCTGACTGGGAATTCAACCAGTGACCCCTTGGTTCGCAAGCTGGCACTTAGTCCACTGAGCCACACCAGTGAGGGCAATATTTTAAAATGCACTTATGTATACATTCGTTGGTTGATTCTTGTATGTGTCCTGACCAGGGATCAAACCTGCAACCTTGGTGTATAGGGACGACATTCTAACCATCGACCTACCTGGCCAGGGCTATGTATCCATTGCTTTTTATCCCCATTCCTACTTCTCTTCCCCTTCAATAACTTAGGCCAGAGATTTTCAGCCTCTTTTAGCTCATGGCACATATAAACTAACTACTAAACATCTGTGGCACACCAAGAATACATTTTGTGCTGATCCTGACAAAAAAATAGGTATAGTTTTGATTCATTCACATTGGACAGCTGTTGTTATATTGACTGTTGTCATTTTCTTATTTGACGATCTCAGGGAAAAGAGGTCAGTGTTCCTGACTAAATAGTCATGTATTGCATGTTTTAAAAACTCTTACTGCATACCCATAGAAAATTGCTGCCTTAGGCAATCATTCTAATATATTTATGAATATCCTTTGGCAGCCATTCTTTAAAAAATGATTGAAAAAGTTTTTTGAACAATCACAAACTTAGAGAAAAACTCAAAAAAACTTTTTTCCTGAGCCATTTGAGAATAAGTTGCCAATCTCTGGTGTCACTATTCCTCTGAATATTTTTGTTTATTTCCTACAAACAGGGTTGTTCTACATAATCACACTATAGCTATCAACAATCAGGACATTAGTATTGAGACATTGGTACCATCTAATCCTCAAGCCCCATTCTATTTTGCCAGTAGTCTAGTCGTAATATGTTTTTGTAGCGAAAGGATCTAGTTCAGAATCATGTGTTGGTTTTAGTTGTCCTGTCTCTGTGTTCTCTTTCAGACTATG
This sequence comes from Macrotus californicus, assembly GCA_007922815.1. Lineage (NCBI taxonomy): Eukaryota > Metazoa > Chordata > Mammalia > Chiroptera > Phyllostomidae > Macrotus > Macrotus californicus. Next base: position 4,461 of record VMDR010034732.1, on the reverse strand, counting down.
CAATCATTCCTTTGTCTTGTAGGTTTTAAGTCCTTAATAGGTTTGATGGTTACAGGAGACTAATTTTGCAGAATGTCCCTTAATTTAAGTCAGTACAATTTCCTCATGTTTATTTTAGGTGGCACATGATTTTGATTTGTCTCATTACCAATGATGTCCATTTTGGTCACTTAGGAATGTCTACCAGGCTTTTAAAAAGTTACTCTTCCCCTTTGTAATGAGTATTTTGTGGGAAACTATTTCAAAACTACATAAACATTTAATTTCTACTCAACTTTCTGATTTTTTAAAAACTTCTCTTAGAAGAAAGGAGGGAGGGGGGAAGAGGAGAGAGAGACAGACATTGATTTGTTGTTTCACTTATTTATGCCTTCACTGGTTGTTTCTTGTATGTGCCATGACCTGGGATCAAACCCACAGCCTTAATCTATCCGGATGATGTTCTAGCCAACTGACCTACCTGGCCAGAGCCTCACCTTTTCAAATTCATTTATTTATGTCTATATGGATTCATAGTTTTTTATTTTATTGAATGAGTAATGTATGAAATATACATTTATATGCATGCATATTTGATCACCATAAATGATAGTTTAATTTTCTTTTAACATACAGCAACATAGTAAAGTATTAACATATGATCTAAATCTGGAGGGTCATATTCTAGAATGTTTGGAATGATTATCTTGGTGGTGGTGAGTAAACCTCCACCATAATGAGGTAAGTGGAGTTAAAAAATCTAATCATACAAAATATGAGCCTAGTATTATTTCTAGCTGGCCTGGAGCTGCTTGATCCAGATCTGACCTGGTCCTGGCTGAGGTTTGGTGCCATCTGGTGGCATTTGTCTACTTCAGTATAAATAAATATAAATGGGGAACAAATTTGGCTGGTTAGGACTCCAGGCTTTGGCAGCAATTTTAGGCAGGTTCTTTGACGCCATCCTGGGAGATTGAGCCAGTTGAATATTGGAAATGAGAAGCCACATTCTCTACCTACTTGCTTTCTAAGACAAGCTTCATCTTTGTGTCTGTCAGGGCAGGGTTGGAGGGTGATTTGGTACATTTACTATACTTTTTGCAATTTTTATTTTCTGTTTAAAAAAATCTGTTTTCTGATCTTTTTCAAATTATATGTATGAAATGTTAATAAAATCTTAATGAAAATTTAAAAATAATTTTTAACAGAGAAAAAGTTTAAAGGAAATGGTATTAAGTAGGTGATTTATATAGGAACTGTTTTCTAGGACTACATAAAATTTTTCAAGTGATATTTAAGACCTACTATTAGGATTTGCTCTAGATATGTAAAAGGATTCTCTCTTCCAAAGCAAATTTTTTTGTCTTTAACTTTTATATTTTAATTCTGTGTCTCTGCCCCTCCTACCAGTCTCAGTGTGGCTTCTTCTTTATATCCTTAGTTGTAGGACTTTCTTCAGCCAGATTTCAGGTGGTTCTGAATGATGGTGGTTTTGTGGTTTAGTTGTAATTTTGATGTGCTTATGGGAAGAGGTGAGTACTGTGTTTATCTATGCTGCCATCATATACCACATTTTCTTTATCCATTAACCTTTTGATAGATGCTGGAGTTGTTATATTTTGGCTGTGGTGAATAAGTGTGCATAGTTTTAAAAATAAAAAAATACTTCTAGTCTTAGGATGTTAAAGAGTAGTACCTGCTTTACTTATTCCTTCCTGCATTTCATTTCTTGCTTGTTTTCTGGTTCAGTTTTCACCTTCAGATTATTAAATATTATTATGTTGATATTGTTAATTAATGATTTTTAAATTTTTAACTTTAAAAAAATATTTTATTTATTTTTAGAAAGATGGGAAGGGAGGGAGAAAGGGAGAGAAACTTTGATGTGTGAGAGATACATTGATTGGTTGTCTCTAACATGCCCCCAACTGGGGATCTGGCGTGCAACCCAGGCAATGACCTGACTAGGAAATGGAACGGGTTCGCAGGAGGCCCTTAATCCACTGAGCCACACCAGCCAGGGCTTAACTTTTTTTTTTTTTAACTTACTATTAGGGCATCTAAGAGTTTAACCTTTTTGTACCACTCCCTTTTACCACCACTTTACCTTCCTCTACCTTCTCTGGTATAGTCATAGTAATATCTAGTGTTTTACCTTATTTTCAGTACATACACACACGTTGACGACCATCTTCGGTTATGTAGTAGTTTGATTACATTTCCTTTCTTGGAAAATCTTTTGTTTTTCTTGGAGTTAATAATTTTCTTGTTTTTCCATTTTACTTGGTTTCCTTTTTCACCTTTATTTATAATTCCAGATTCTGTAACTGGATTGTATAACTCCTGTGAATACGGTTGTCCATATAGTCAGATACATAAGTTTTCTCAGTTTCAGTTTAGGTGTTTTATCATTTACTATCATCATTATACTTGGAGGCTTCTTTCAGTTTGGAAGCTTTAGTGCTTCAGTCCAGGGAAATTTTGTTAAATTCTTTAAATTCTTTTCTTTTTTTTTTCTCTGGCACTCCTGTTAACTTGGACGATAAGTTAGATTGATTCTCTAATTTGCATGTTCTCTTATATTTTCTACATTTTGGTCTTTTATTCTATTCCACTGAGATAATTTTCTCAAATTTTACTTTCACAATTTTTAGGTGTGTGGTTTAAGTTTTGGTTATCATTTTAAAAACTTTATTATGAAAATGTAAACATAAACAAAAGTGGAGAGAATCTTAAAATGAACTATGATGTACCTGTCACCCAGTTTAGTGATTAACATTTTGACCATGTTGTTTCATTTCTCTCCAGTTTCTTAAAGCAGATTTAGACATCATGCCATTTTACCCATAAGTATTTCAATATGCTTCTCTAGCTGTAGTTCCGTTATTATTAACTGGAAGGTTTTATTTTTCTCTGAGTTTTTATTACTTACTGTTATTATTCTGTAAAATGTCTGATAATGTTGATTATGGTTTTGTTTTCTTTGCATTTGTTTCTTCTATTTGCTTTTACTTTTTCTTTTCCTTCTAATTTCTTCTCTCATTTTAGAGGTTTTCCTCAAATTTCTGATTTTCTTTGGCCCTTGGCTGATGCCTAAGAGTGAGTCTCTGAGAAACTGCAGGTGGGAAACTGTGAGTGCACTTTGTTGATTAGTGGATTTCAACAAGTTTAGGTGACAAATTGGGGCATAGTCCTTTTTATGGGGAACCCCCAAGTATCTGTAGGCCTTTTTAATAAGCAGTTTCTCTGGAAAAGAATCCTCCAGTCTTCTACCTGACAGATACAAAGGCTTGTATCTGGATTGAGTATATGAGAGAGACAAGCCTGTGGTCTTTCTATTTAGTAACAGACTCTTACTTAATCTTCTTGTTTTCACTCTCTATATTTTATTGATTTTAGAGAGAGAGACACATCGATTTGTTGTGGCCTGACCAGGGATTGAATCTGCATCCTTGGCATATCAGGATGGCACTTTAACCAACTGGGCTACCTGGCTCTCAGCTAGAGGTTCTCTTGTTTAACTTTCCCAGAGTATAAAAAACTTTCTTCTGCAATATGGAAGTAGTCGCCTGACTAAAGGGCTGGAGGGAAGGGGTCTGGGTGTTTAATTGTTTCTAAATTTCTACATTTTCATTCTTTTATTTTCAACCCCACCTCACATCTTAACTTTCAAAAGTACCAACTGTTCAGATACTAGGCCTTTGACTAATTGGTGAAAGACACATTGTTTTTACTTATATTAATAATCAGTACCTTGAGAATTTTTTGTTGTTCAGAATTATTCCTTAATAAGGGCTAAAAGCTCTAAGGGAATATATATATATATATATGTATTTAAACCATGGAATTGTACACTTTAAGATTTATTTATTTTTAGAGAAAGGGGAACGGAGGGAGGAAGAGAGGGAGAGAAACATCAATCAATTGCCCTGACCGGGGACCGGACCTGCAGTGCAGGCATGTGCCCTGACTAGGAATTGAACCAGCAACCTTTCAGTTTGCAGGATGATGCCCAGCCAACTGAGCCACACCAGTCAGGGTGGGAATATCTTTTTTGATTTCTTACATATAAGTTAGGAATTCTTGGCTCATACTCTGTTTTATAGTGCTGTAAGACTCAGATGGTAACTTTGATAGGCATTGATTCTATACATTTAGAATTTTTTCAAACTCAGAATAATTACATACAGGAAAAGCTAACCTATCCATTCTTGTAGATAAAATACAAATTGATTTTCACATATCTGCCTGTAGCACATCACTGAGCAATGGTAATAACAGTTTTGATGTATCCTGAAGTATCTTCAGAATCCTCTCAGGAAAACTAAATTAGATTGAGAAAGTTGTCTTGCCATTATCACAGGAATGTGTTCCTTACTCTGCTCTAAAATGTCTTCTTACTGTTACATTCTAAATTAATGAGAATACGAAGTTAGTGGGGAGACTGCTGAAGGCAGTAATTATATTTTGTTAATAAGCTTA
>VMDR010034731.1:0-10975 GCA_007922815.1 Macrotus californicus | reverse complement strand
AAGAAAAAACAAATTTATTCAGCATAAATTTAGGGAAACTCTCCACATCTAGCCTAAGAGATAATATAATATAGAAAAATTTAAGTTGCCATGTTTATGAGGTTCTTCATTGAAGTGGGAGGAGAAAGACTGGGAGAGAGAAAGAAAAATCCATTGAAAAATGATAACTATTTTTTATTAATAGTTATTGTTCAGCTATATTCTATAAAACAAGCCACAGAAATGAAGGATAAGTGTTCTCTGCTTTACAGGGAAGTTTCTCTCCTGTAGAAATCCCCATGTAACTGATGGGCAGTTGAACACACTCAAGACTGGTTGGATTTTGCACCTCTGTCGGGAGTTTCAGATTCATATCTTCTGTAGTTTCTTTTTTCACTGTGTTCTGCTTTGAATTGGGTTTGACTGGAGATCAGGACCAATCAAAGACACCAGTCTCCCAGTCTCTTGGCTTTATGCTTCTATTCCAAGTTCCACTTGTTGCTTTTTTCCCTTTTCATTACCAGTATTACCTCTCTGAACAGTCTGGCACTTTGTATCTCAAAGCTTTGTCAGTTCTGAGCTCACCTCCAAGCCGAAGTTGCCTGAAGCAAAAAGGGAATAGCCCCTACACTGATTAGCTCCAGGGAACAGGCTGAACACTGTCCTACAAGAAAAAGGCACAAGTTCCAGTACCAATTGTCTCTGACTTAGTTATGAAACCACAGACAAGTCTCTCAACTTCTGGGGACCATGGTCTGCCAACAGTAATTTCTGCCAAACAAACAGGGTTGTTGTCAGGCTTAAAATTTACAGTAACTGCTCTTTCTAATATTTGTTAAGGTAAAACAAATTTTGACATTTTTCTCAAAACTTCTAATTTCCCTTGGCTAGGATATTTTCCCCAAAGGATTTTGTATCTTTTGAGTGCAAGAACTATGACTTAATTGGAATGATTAATACCTACTGTGGGGCAGTTGCGATATATTCCAATAATATTCACCTAATGTGAAAATGAATGAATTAAATGAAAGTAAGTAGTGTGTGTGACAACAATGCTCCAACATTAAACAAACTGTACAAATGCAATGTGTTAGGGTTTTTTTGTTTTTTTTTATTCATCCGTCAAACAATTCTGGAGGGTTTGCTCTGTGCCAGGTACTGTGCTAGTCAGGAACAGCGGAAGCCTGTTGTAGGGAGTAGCAATTCTCAACACCAGGGAGCTCTTACTGAAGAGTTACTGTAACTGGGTAGGCGGGCATGAAGGGAGAGAAAGCCAGCCGAGTAGTAAGAATTTTCTTTGATTTTATGAGAGGTCTTGTGGATAGAAATGCAAGAAACATTCTAAACGTAATATTTAATGACTCAGTACATCTTACCCAAACGTGCCATTTCTTCTTTTCCTATCTTCTATGTTTCTTTCACTTGCCCATGGGTAGGTCCATGTGTTTTAATGCTTTATCTTGAAGGAATCAGATCGAATCAAGACTACCAAATGTGCAAGCCATTCATTTGTACATACCGTCACTTTTTTCAAATGTGAGAATTTAGTCTTAGGCCTTTCTTTAATGATAGCCAGTGAGCAAATAATGTTCTTTGTTTAGAAAATGTTTAGTATACACTGAATAGAGCCAGTTAGACAATTTAATTACCACAAAATATATTAAAAGTCCACTAAATACTGGGCCAAGTTCCTATGGGCATACCAAATTGATGTAAAAGATATCACAGCTACCCTCAAGGAGCTTAAACTTGGTAAGGGATGAGATGTGCATACAAATAGTCAGTCATAGCTGGGGAAAGCCGGTAACAGGAGGAAGGAGGTAATTTATGCATTGCCAAATATTCAGAGAGAAATTGCATATTGTAAATGGATCGTAACGACAGCCTTACAAGGTGCTAAAATTGCCTTATAGAGCCTTGAAATAATTTACAAAATATCTTCAGTGGAAAATTAGTTATTTCCTAGTTATTTCCTGAGCTTTACCGCTTCAGTTCAGTACATGGTTTCAGGGCCCTGTGTGTAGTAACAATGATTCTTCTTGTAATTCATGAAGTCTATTCTGGAATCATTGTTTGTATCTTTAAATAGAGGCTTCACAGGCTCAGATTTTCAATGCAATATTAATGTTGCATGTACATGGAAACGTTCTCCTTTACCTGTCTTTGCTGTTCTTATACTAGCACTTTAAAAGCAGTTTGCAGCTAAGCCGTTTGTTCTCTCACCGTGTGAGATGGGCTTTTAGCTCTCATACGGTGGAAACATAATAGCTAAATAGTTTTTATTTTAGCCTGGAGGATCACAGATCTGCCCCCCTGGGATTTATGCTGCCACTTCAAACCCCAAGCTGAGAAAAATGTGTATTGTCAGACTTGCTTTACCATTCTTTCAAATGAAAGTTTAATCAACTTGACATTTACAGTAATGAGTGTCTTGGTGACAGCATTTACGGAGCACACAGTATTCTCTCTCTAAAAGTAATCTCTTACTAAAAAGTAAGTATGAAAATGTGGAATGAAGCAGGGTGGTTGTGTGTCAAATCAAGACTCCAAGTCTAAAAACAGTCTCCACGGGCTGAGACATGACTGCGGCCAGGCTGCGCTTCTGGGGCTGTGCTTCCACCCCCACAGAGTTTGTAAGTTTCATGGGGAGACAGAAGGATACTTTAGTCAATAGGTTTTGGAAACACCTGCGTCAAACACACACAAAAAATGTTCAAAGCTTCTTAGAACTTGTAGTATAAGAATATGCTACTGGAATATCCAAGAGAAATACATATTATGCAGCTTTCCAGAAATTTTAAGAGTCATAGAAACTTATTTTTTCAATGGGATATCTTTTGGGACAAGTGTTCTCTATGAAATGCATTTTACCGTCAAAGAACTTGGCTTTGCCTGGGGTCATTTACCTTGCCGTTTTCACAATGAAAATTGTTTTTTTTCTTAATTCTTTCTTTTTTTCTTTCTTTACTTTTCTCAGAAGTTCTTGGAGTTGCTTTAAAACTTCATGTTAAAAAGACTCCATTCAGAAATTAATAGACAAACTCTAGGTAAATTCCTATCTTACAGAATTTTCATATATCAACATAGCTACACTGAGTGGATTTATATTATATCGGTTATACCAGTGATTTTCAACCTTTTTCATCTCATGGCACAGATAAACTGCTTACTGAGATTCTACAGCAGGGCAAAAATGATCTTATATTTCTTGCCGGTTTGACAAAAAAATAGGTATAATTTTGCTTCATTCACACCAGACAGCTATTGTGTTGGTTGTTGTCATTTTTTTAATTTGACAACCTAATGGAAAAGAAGTCAGTGCCCCTGACTAAATAGTCAGATATTGCATGTTTTAAAAATTCTTCTGACTCACCTATGTGCCTCTTGTAGCACATAGGTTGAAAATCGCTGGGCTATACTATGATTATGACATCTGGCTTATCATGAAGTATATTATTTACAGTTTATTAAACTCATCTGAACTGCATGATTACACTTACATGAAGTAGTTAGAATAGTCAAACTCACAGAGACAGAAAGCAGAACGGTGGTGGCCAGGACCGGGGAGGGTGGAAGGGAAAGGAGTTTAATGGGGTTGTTACAGAACTTCAGTTTTGCACGATGAGAAAGTTCTGCAGGTTGGCTGCACATCAACGTGAATATTCTCCACACTGTTGAACTGTACACTTAAAAATGGGTAAGACGGTAAAATTTATGTTGTGTGTATTTTACCACTATTTTAAGTCTCATGTAACTTTCAATATAGTGCTGTATTAAATTCCACAAGTAAATACAAAAAATAGAATTGTTTGAATATTTAAATTTATTTATCTCTCTTTATGAAAAAAGAAGACTAGTAGAAAAAAAAATCTAGTTCACCAGAGTAGAAATCTAAAGGTTTCAAATAGTGTCTGTAATCAAGGCTGCAACTAACCGTGCAAATACTTGGTGTTCTGGTGAAACTTTTTAAACTTGCATGGATCTTAAAGTAAAAGGCTCTTTTAAGATGTCATATTAGGCTATTTTCCTAAGTATACATCGACAAGTTTCTATTGATCATATTTTCCATCTATATTGATTGTATATTTCTAAATCAGCTTTCATTAATTCAAGATACATATCTCTAAATTTGAACTTTTGGCATTTCAAACTGATAGTATCATGACTATTATAATTTCCTGTAGATTTCTGGCTAGACTCATAGAAATGTTTGTCATCATTTAGGATGAGGATATGCCCTGCAATGGAGAAAATATGCTTTAGTACTTCCTTCTTCCCTAGCTCTGTTCTGAGTACCACCGTGCTTTTCTTGTTCCATATATGCAGTACTGATTGAAAGCACAGTTTCTTTGGGAATTTGAAGACGTGTGCACTTAATAATTCTGTGTAGCAGAGTTGGAAAAACTAGATATGGGCAGCACACAATGCCTCCTCACATCTGGAGTGGTTGCTGCCTACTCTATTTTATGAAACTCTGGGCAGGTGCCCTGCCTCTCAGGGAAATACATATGAGGTTTCCAATTAATGAATGATAACCAAAGCATCAATATCCCTGCCGTACGACCACATTCACTGTTTACAAATAGAGTAGTGAGTGCCCTCCGTGAGGTGGTAATTGAAGAGGGAGTTGCAGGAATTCTAGGGCAAGAGAACAGCAGGCGTAACTTCCCATCTGTCTTCCTTATAGCCCCAGAATAGAGTTTTAGGAGCTATTTGTGTGATTGAGGAGGTAGCCTGGGGAACTGTTACAGGGTCAGCATTTCAGGAATGAGGTGAGACTCTAAGGCAGGTGACTAAAGAAGATGAGCCCAGGACAACAGAAAGGCCTAATTTAAGAGAATTGAAATCATCCTTGGAGAAGACAAAATTGTTTTTCTTCATGATCAGAATGACTCTTACAAACTCCAGGGTAATTAGAAATTTCTATCATGTTAAAAAGGATAGATGATCAATGTCTAGGTTTCACCTGATTCTCACTTTCTTGTGTAAACCCGGAGGACATGGGGACTGAGGGCTGGTGGGGAGCTGCCTGGAGATGTACACAGGGAAACAGAATGCCCTCCGAGTTCCCACCTATTGCCTCACCCCTGAGTCTTCAGGACACCTACTTAGAAAGAGGGTCCCACATAGGTGAGAATTGTACTTGTGAAGAAGGGGAGAGGGAGCAAAGATGTCAGCCCTATGCCACACCTCCACGTCTAAACGTGCAGACGGCATCAGACAGAGATTTCATCAGGATAATGAAAAGAAGGAGTCCATGAAAAAGACAGGGAAGGGCGACCAGCAAGGCTAGGATAAAACAAGAACAATTACTATGAAAGCTTGTGAATATTTCTTAAAGCTTTCAATACTCCCAGGTCCATTGTTTTTATTGCCCTTTCTTTTTCAGAGTATTAGCAGCAAAACCCTAAAATAAAAAAGGTGTGTGATCTTTTAATTCTGTGTCAAAGAAAAGCCAGAAAGCCAAGAGACTGTATCCTGATTACATATACACAGTTTTGAGAGTAAGAGCAGCTAGAGAGAAGGGAGAGAACCATATGCATCCATGAGATTTGAGATTAATGAGAGGCCCTGCCTGGGAAAGCCTACATGCAATAGAGCAGCAAGCCCAGGAGTTTTACCCAAAAGTGATCCCATATAGGCTCTGTCAAAATGACTGATTCTAACTTACATATTTATTATTTTTTCAGTTGAATTGCAAAAATGAGACATTCATTTCTATTAGATATCTAGATGTTACAGTATAACTTAGTAAGCTAAACTGTAAGATGAAAAAGAAAATCACATTTTAAAGCTCTAGTGTAAGACAAAAATAAGAAATCATAAGTCCAGTTACTAAATCATTTGCATTTTTTCTCTAACAGTGAATCCTCTAAATTAAGAGTTATGCTTAAAGCAGTTGGGTGGAGTGTCATCCTGAGGCACCAAGGTTGTGGGTTCAATCCCCGGTCAGAGCACATGCAGGAGTCAACCAATGGAGACAACTGTACTTGAACAACAATAAAAAGAGAGAGAGAGAGAGAAAGAATCAACCAATGATTGTATAAATTAGTGGAACAAAAAGTCGATCTCTCTCTCTCTCTCCCCCCCCCACTCCCTCCAAGTCAAAAAAGAAAAGTATAGTGGTAGGAGAAGATGGTGGCTGAGCAGGTGGAAGCTGAGCCCACTTGCTCGTGCCCCCAGCATGGATTTTCCACTGATCTTCTGACAAGTGACCTGAACAATCAACAGAATCTCAGCTGATATGAATTTTTGAAGCCATGGAGTACAGAGAATGATTTGCACCCTCTAGTAAGAGATTTCATAAGATGAGGGGGAAATGCCCTCTTTGAGGTGCCTGCAGCAGAGGAGAGATCAGACAGAAAACACAGTGTAGTGGCTCTCTCCCTTCCCAGAGCAGGGGCCCTGGTCCTGCACAGGGAAAGCCCCAACCCTAATCAGGAGAGACTCGGGGAGATATACAAAGTCTGGGAGGCACACACACAATGAGCAACATGTCCACAGCTGCAGTACCAACCAGAAGAGTTCCAGAGAGAAACTATCTCCTAAAACTGTCAGAGGCACCGGCAGGCTATGGACAGCCCTGAATGAGAAAAACTTTTTGCTTTTTGGGGAGGTGGAGCATACAGAGAGCCTGTCCATGGCTCAGTGTTGCAGTGTGGGTACAACAGAGACTTTTTAAAATGGGGGAGCTGAGGCATGGCTGGGCAGGGACCCTGTCCACGTGCAAGCAGTGGCTCTGCCAAAAAAGAAACCAGAGTGAAGGTGCAGTTCATTCCCACTGAGTCCAGCTGCACAGGAAGAACAGAAAGTGGCACTGCAAAGGGATTGAGGGACCTCACCCAGTGCCACTGGCGAGCAGGGGCCTGCACAGAACAGAGTTCAGGTCTGAGTCTCCTGAAAGAGCGGCAGGCTGGGGACTGGATGGCCAGGAGCCAAGTGCCAGAGGTTCCTTGCAGCCAGGCAGGTTCCCTCACAGGCAGGTGTGCCCAACCTGCACCTGCAGAATTGTAGGTTCTGCAGAACAGTGAGGCCCCTGCTGGGTGTATATCTGCCTGGGAAAGAAGGAGAAGCTCCAAAAGGGCCCTTTCTGAACTACTCTGGTTTGTCAGGGCCTGATCCACTGAAACCAGCAGAGCAGAGAGATGAGAGACAGGCACAAAAAGGGGTGTTCAGGGCCCCGCCCAGCCTCAGCTCTTATACAGAGCTGCCATCAATGCCAAGTAGGAAAGAGCTGCCCCTTTTACACAGACTGGCCCCTCACATGAAACAGACAGCTAATTCATCAGAAAGTATACATTATTGGAAATAATCTGGGACAGACCAAGATGTGTGGCGGGGGTGTGGGGAGGCACTCCACCATCTTCTCTGGAGACTGAACAGCACCTCCTGGGGGTTATCCAGGGATTCCACCCTCCTGATTGTGCCAGAGGCCCCCTCTGGAGGCAGGTGAAGGTGGTACTGGCAGTGCTCTCAGACATGAGATGAACCACTCCTGGGCCTTGTGCTAATGAAAAGCCGGCATGGTAGAACAGTGGGGACCAGCTAGGCCTGAAGCAGACAGCATAGACTATGGATCCCTTGGAGCCATGAACAGGCTGCCTAGGACTAGATTGGGACACCATATGACACTACCAGGGGCAGATCCAGAAAAAGAAGACAGTGGGAAATAGCAGGCTCTGCTGAGACGAATTCCACCTCGGTCTTCTTCATTATTTACATTATTTTTTCTCCTGCATAGCTTTTTAACTTTTGTTTTTCTTCAGTTTTGTTCTAGCCACAGCAATCAGATAAGAAAAAGAAATAAAAAGCATTGAAATTGGAAAGGAGAGAGTAAAACTTTCATTATTTGCAGATGACACGTTAGCGTACACAGAAAACCCTATAGTCTCCACCAAAAAACTACTTGACCTAATTAGTGGAACTGGCAAATAGCAGGACACAAAGTCAATAATCAGAAATTGATGGTGTTTTTATACATCAACAATGAAATATCAGAAGCAGAAACTAGGAAAAAATCCCACTTCCTATAGCAACAAGAAAAATAGTACCTAGGAACAAATTTAACCAAAGAGGTAAAAGACCTGTACTCAGAAAATTATAGAACACTGAGGAAAGAAATTAAGGAAGTACAGATAAATGGAAGCATATACCATGTTGATGGTATGGAAGAATTAACATCATTAAAATGTTCATACTACCTAGATTCTCTAGGTAGTCTCTAGACAATCTCTAGAGGCAATCTCTAGATTCAATGCAATTCCTATTAAAATACCAATGGCATATTTCCCAGATCTAAAACAAATGCTCCAAAAATTTATATGGAACCAAAAAAGACCCCAAGTATCCTCAGCAATCTTGAGAAAGAAGAATAAAGTTGGAAGGATCAAAATACTTGATATCAAACTATTCTACAAGACCATTATAATCAAAACAGTCTGGTACTGGCATAAGAACAGACACACTACCAATGGAACAGGATAGAGAGCCCAGAAATAAACCTGTGTTTCTATGGTCTATTAATATTTGGCCAAAGGGGATATGAAGATACAACAGAATAAAAATAGTCACTTCAATAAATAGTGTTGGGAGAACTGGACTGGTACATGCATAAAAATGAAACTAGACCACCAACTCATACCATACACTAGAACAAACTCAAAATGGATAAAAGACTTAAACATAAGTTGTGATACCATAAAAGTCAAAGCAGAAAACATAAGCAGTAAAATTTCAGATGTCCCACATAGCAATATTTTTGCCAATATATTTCCTATGGCAAGGGAACAAGGAAAAATAAACAAATGGGGCTACATCGAATTAAAACCTTCTGCAGAATAAAGAAACCATCATCAACATGAAAAGGGAATTATGTATATAAGAGAATATATTTGTCAATGATACACAGGACAAGGGCTTAATCTCCAAAATATATAAATAATTTAAATGACTCAATAGCAGGAAGACAAACAATCCAATTAAAAAATGGGCAAAGGAACTGAATAGACACTTCTCAAAGGAGAACATAAAGATGGCCCATAGACATATTAAAACATGTTCAACATCACTAGCCATCAGAGAGATGCAAATTCAAACAACAATGACATATCACCTCATACCTGTCAGAATGGCTACCATTAATAAATCAAAACAGCAAGTATTCACGAGGATTTGGAGAAAAAGGAACCCTGGTGCACTGTTGGTGGGAATGCAGACTGGTGCTACTACTGTGGAAAACAGTATGAAATCTCAAAAAATTGAAAACGGATCTACCTTTTGACCCAGCAATTCCACTGCTGGGAATATACCCTAAGAATCCCAAAACACCAATTCAAAAGGACTTATGTACCCCAATGTTCATAGCAGTGCTATTTATATTAGCCAAGCGCTGGAAACAGCCTAAATGCCCATCAGTAGATGAATGGATTAAAAAAATATGGTACATTTACACAATGGAATTCTACACAGCAGAAAGAATTCCTACCTTTTGCAACAGCTTGGTTGAAGCTGGAGACTATTATGCTAAGTGATATAAGCCAGTCAATGAAAGACAAATACCGTATAATCTCACTCATAAGAGGAATCTAATGAACAAAATAAACTAATGAGCAAAAAAGAACTAGAGACATGGGAACATGGAACAGACTGACAGCTGCTAGAGAGGAGGGGGGAGGGGGATAATGATGGGAAGCAGGGGAAAGGATACATAAAAAACATGTATGAATGACCCATGGACATGGACAAAGGTGTGCGGATTGACTGTGGAAGTCAGGGATAGGCTGGGTGGAGGAAGGCAAAGGGGGGAAGCTGGGACAACTGTAACAGAATAACAATAAAAAAAGTTATGCTTAGAGAAATTTTAAGATACCTTATTTAATTCTAGAAAACACCATAAAATTTGTCATACTGACTCATAATTTCACAGAATCCTGCATTCCTTTCTCCCATGCACCCTTGTTTACATACCAGTATTAACACAAGGTTAAATGTCATCATTATTTTCTTCTATTTAAACAGTTAAATTTTGTTCTGCTCTATGGCTTCCTGCTGAGTCAACTTTTCCTATCAGTTTCCACACTGTGTTGTCTGCAGTGCCAGGGCACATCCTGTTCATTCTTGCTGTGGGTTCAGGACATTTTCTACACCAACACCCAAATGTCTGGTAGTGTCTCTCAAGCCTTTCCATGCTAAACATCCCTGGGAGAGCTTGATAAAATGTTAAAACTAGTTTGCCCAATGGTTCAGTTGCAGATGTTCCCCAGATCCTACTTCCACAAACACTGTTTTATTTTTACCTTTCCCACATCCCTGGCAGATCCAACTCATCATATTGACTTCAGACTCTAGAGTGGTATGTTGGCCTTGGATTTAGCTCTGAATAGTTTATCTTTCTGCCTTGTTGCTTATTTCATGTGGTTATATCTTACATGATTGAACATTCCTTGGAGGAACCCCATGTTTTAAATGATGGTATAGTTAAGTATAATTAATATTAAATAATATTGACATAGAGTGTCCAGAGAGCCTTTTATGGCAATGGATGGAGTTATTTATACCTTTGAAGATAACTGGAGAAAGAGGCCCTGGAAGAAAGTAAAGGCCTTAAAGGAATGGAAGCATTGGCACACGGGCACTGTTGCAGCCTCCTGCCTCTTTGGTGCCACTGTAGAAATGGAAACATAGAGGCAGTGAACAAGCAGCACAGAGCCTCACAGAGCCTGTGTCCCTGGGCTGGCTTGGTCCTCCCTTGCTACATTACCTGGGTGGGTCCTTTTTCTAGATTTTAGTGTATCCAACTACATAAAGTAAGTTTTATTACATGATCTCTAAAATCCCTACTGATGCTCCAGAATCATTGAATTTACTAACCTGAGAAACATACCAGAAAGATTGGTGTTACATGAAAGAAGTACAGATGCTTCTCAATAAACCCATGGTAAGCTGGAAATGCATTTAACACACCTAACCTACCCAACATCATAGTTTAACCTACCCT